>JAIUJM010000806.1:0-12236 GCA_026262225.1 Inosperma sp. D86 | reverse complement strand
CATCTTCGGATATGACAGCTAACGCACGACCACATTATTTCCAGGACCGTCTGACTTCCGGAAGCTAAGGAATTTCATCCTTTGTTCAATCGTTCTGCTGGCCGTTTCTTCATTCGATTACGTCTCCTCCGTTCTGACTGAGTCAGTTACTTGGCTACCCACCAACAAACTTGTGGACCTTCCGGGTAACATTAAGATCTCATACAATCGCTAGCAAATTACAAAACTTGCAACATGACTTACGATGAAGTGGTTCAAGAGGCCTCTTCTTATGCCGTTTTCGTCTGGGGATGTTCCGAAAATGCCAACGCGACATCGATGACACGAGTTTTGCCAAATGCAGATGTCCTTCCTGCCCGGGCCATCTTTTCGAAAGTAACTCTCCCTTTACCCATTGTCGATGGGTTTGAGTGGATTAAAGAACCCTCACTCCAGGCCAGAAAGCCGTATCTATTGTCGATCTTGACGGCCTGTTCTACACGGAGGGTGGACAAGTTGGTTTTATTCCGGACGGACCCTGGGGACGAAACCCAAATGTAACCCTCATGCCTCGACCTCTTATCGTGAGCGAAACCCGAGTTCTCATCCTCAGGACTCTCGCGACTGTAGAAGACATCGTGTCATGCGACAACGATGACACAACCGTCCCACCAGATATTCAGCGGCGCAGGATCGATATCGAACCTTGGAGCTTCTGTTTCGTGTACGCGCACCTGACATATCAAGCAGGTGTAGCTCTCTGACGATTGTCGAGTCTCTTTTCCGCATGTGATACAGAATGATTCGGATGGGTTTACCGTCCCCTTCAATTCTCTCCCGATCCTCTGGTTCAAGAAGCCTTCGATATGTCCTCCCACTTGGCTACCAAATTGACGCTTGGCAAGTACGCAGCCCCTCCTGTCTCCGATTTTCCCACACCCAAGCTCAAGCCGTTGAACTTCTATCACGAGCTTACCAAGTAGCTTGGATTGCCCTTACTCGTGCGCTAGCGAAGGATTCAGTCGAAACTGAGGTTTTAATTCCTATCAAGACATCACAAGCAGACGTCCAGATTTGGGGGGTTGTCCTTTGGAATATCCCCCACCTCGCCTTCCTTACTCTTGGGTTTTGTTTTATTGCTTTGCACAAGTACATGAATCTACCGTGGGTCCAGAATCCTGCTATTTCTGCGATTTTGTTGGATAAGAGCGAACTCACGCTTGGATGGAAGGGTAGGAATGTATGGACGGATCCCCCACCTCCAATTGGTGAAATGCTCACTTTGACTCGGTCCAGTGAAGGTGGCAATGTTGAGACGAAGGTGATCCTTTCCTCTTAATGTATTGAATGATTAGCGTCTCTTGTCGACCTCTCTGGAATCGGTTATTGTATTTGTCGTTTGTGTATAGGGCAGGGGGGACAAAGACCACATGTTATCATGAAGGGAACCTGAATTTTCTCATGCCTTATGAAGTTTCAGCTAATATACCATCTAAAATCACCCTAAGAAAGCACCTGTGAGTGACTATCAGATATCCTAAATACTATATTTGGCATATTCATGTCTTGGCTGTCGGAGTGTTTGGGAATGTTTTTCATTCGCCTATACTTAGCCAGTGGGCTTAAAACGGGCCTGATTCGAACCGCTTCCATGACGTTTCGCTCACAACAGTAAGTCTTCGTTTGTTGGACTGCTTGCCTCTGACCCAACCACATCATAGCTCTTTCCTTGCGATTCCCTTCTCTGGATGGAATTTTTTTTTCTGTGGAGATTCAAGAAAGTGGTTCAAAGGCTGTCAAAATAGGCGCCCAAGGGGCAGCTGACTGCCTCATTGCATCCGCACTATCATCCAGGCATATAATGGGACCCACCTGGAATCAACCCCCCCTCCACCTTCATTCACCATGGATTACTCCCGTAAAGTCTCGTACAGAGCAGGCCTGTTTAACCCCAAAAACCTGTCAACACCAGAAGAGATCGAAAGTGCATTGGCTGAGTTTGGTGCTGTCTTAAATCGAGAAAATTATGGTGCCGTTCTAGCTGGACTCTTCGATAAGCAGTATATTACTGCGCTTGTTTTGTCGGGTGTGTTTTTTTTCAACCATATATTATGATACCAAATTCCAACATGTTACAGGAATCAGCGATGAAATTGGGTTGAATGATTGGATTATTGACAACTTCCCCTCCGAACCAAACCTTTTCGTCGACTCTTTTGCTCATGGACTTCTGGCTGAACTGTCGGGTTTCTTCCTTTTCTATTCGTCATACTCAGCAGACAAAGAAACGGCTTCCTTTTTGCGTAGCCACCATCACACCGTACAACTGGCACCCGAGGTTATTCGGATCCTTTTGACTATGACCTTCTTGGATGAAAATAGGCCTAAGAGCGACATTGGTCGTTCTGCATTCTCAGTCACTAAGAATGCCAAGGCCAAAGTCAGTCAGAACGAGCGGAGGAAAGCCAAGCGAGCTGCCCAGGAAGCCTCTTCCGTCGACAAAGCACCCTTCGTTGGTTTAAACCTGGTTGTTCCAACAAGGGCGGTTGAAGCCAAGGAATTGTCTCGGCAGCTTCTGGTCATCTTGCAAAATATTCTAGTTGTAAGGGATTTTATCAATTAGTTTCCGTCATGATTTATTCGGATTGATTAGGTGTTTTTAGGTGGTATCAGGCTCGTCGAAGTAGTTGAATTTATCAAATCCATGTTCGTTGCTCCTGAATGCGCAAACGAATTACCTGTCGTGACTGAGCCACCTCAAAATATTGATGAACCCGTCCCACCTGTAGCAACAAGGGATGAAGATCAAGTTCCACACTTTGTTCCAAATATCCAGTCAATGAAGGTGTAAGTCTTCCGTGCAGACGGCCTATTACTCGTTGATACTGATTTGAATTTAGAGCGTTTTACTTCGACTCTCCCGACGACTTTGGAAAATGGCGTATCCTTCTGGCCTCTCAGGCACAGACAGACTTGAGGGAGTATCAGCGAGCTGACAAAGGTACTTACGACATTATCCTGATTAAGATGAAGTAAGCCTCGTTTTTCATACTTAACTTATGCTGATTGATTGTCCAGAGAGTTATCAAATGGGTTTTACTCTTCTGATAATCAAAGGCGTCTGACTGGATCGAGTACAGACGTACCCATTTTGGAGGCGAAGGTCTCAGACCCGAAGGATCTTCGCATTGTGGTAACAGTCGAATTCTCTTACTAGAAGAATTCAAACTACTGACTCATGACTCAGTACGCGATCGACTGTGTCACTGACTATGACAATTCTGTATGACATTCTGTTTCCAATTCAGAAATCCACTCACATCGAGCTTCAACAGTCCGAAGTGCAAGCTCTGCGCATTTTTGGTATTTTTACCCCTGAACGGATAGATCACAGTCTGTGGAAAGCGGTGTCACGCTTTCTTGGTAGTTATGGCGAGGAGTACCACCGACGGTAACTGAGATTCACTCACAACTTGGTCAGTGGCTAATGGAACAAACTACAGATGTGTATCACGCCTACCACATCCAGATAAAGAGAACATATTTTTGCCTTGCTCATTTCAATATCCTGTTGAAGTCAGCGACCTATTAGATAAACCCATCGACCACTTGTTGAATCTGCCTTCTGGTAATGCGAACCAGGTACCAAACATTTTTACGTGCCAATTAACCATCGTTAATATTGCTTTTTCGTAGCTGCATCACGTAATCTCGTATGTGAAGTCAAAAAATCTAATTGTCACCTTATTTACATGCTTTCATAGCTTGCAGAAATACGTCATGTTATCGAAGGTGACTTTTTCTTTTACTCACAATGTTTTTATATTCATCATTGGTGTATAAATAGGCCTTGCTTGAGAGTAAGTTTCAACGGATGGACTGACATCTCCCCCAATTACCTATACCTCTTTTCAGGTATTGACACTAATCGGGATGCAAAATTTCCATTTGAAGTCACGTAATTATTCAATCTTTTCATTTCGTACCGTCAAGTTGACACCATTCGAAGCAAACACGAAAGGGACATCATCCAATATCCTCTCTCTTGTTATGTGCTAGGAAGGAGCGGCACTGGGTCAGCGCGCCATTTTCATAAATTAAGTGCTGATACTCAATCCAGCCTTCGTTCTCAAGGAAAACTATAACGATGCTCTTTAAGATGCTCCTCATTGAACGGGCTTATCAAGCTTCCGATAGATCACAATCTTCGCCGAAGCAAATGTTCGTCACGAAGTCTGACGTGCTGTTGGGCAAAGTGGAAAAGCACTTTAAGACTTACCTTTCATCACTTTCATTTGCTTCCCATGTCACAGGGAATTCTTCCAGTGAACAAAAACCGATAAAGCAGCGAGGTGACATTCCCAAAAAATTTTCCGAACTAAACGGTGATGATTTCCCTCTCTTCGTCACATTTGACAAGGTAACTGTTATGGTTGCAATTTTTTGTCCTTTGCCTAACATGTCCCGCAGCTTTGTGAGATGATCGAGGCTGACATTCCGGATGTTCGGCCTGGTGACTGCTCAATGAGAGCAATATCTACTAATGACACAGCACCTTTAACGAAACATCGGCAGCTTGTCGATTTTGACCGGTTTGTGGCTGAATATTGGCCCCATTTTTCCTTATCGCTCACGAACCATTGTGGTTTGTATCCTTCCTTTTCCTGCATGCCCCCTTGCTGACCGCAACGTTAGATGCGCTTCTTGTCTGGAATGAAATTATGGGTTTGAAATTACCTAACATACATAACCTGGAAACTCTAAATATCTGTTTCAGGTGTCATTTCTGGCTCAGAAGGAACGCTTGGTTTTTCTGAAGGTTACCTGGACCGTCAGACTTACTTGAAATTATCATCGAGGACCTACCATGCTCTCCCCGAACGTGATATACTATATGACATCTTCCTCGCTTATCTCAAGCGAAAGAAGGAGCTTCAGGACTTTGATGTCGCAAGCAGGTGTGATATGATAAGTAGTGGTTTGTTATTTCCGCTAAAATTGTTTCGAGGACCCACGTCATCATCCGCTCCTTAGTTAAGGGGTTGGGGAAGTTGGATATGCAGAAGATATCTCATCTGTGAGTTATATTTTAGTCTTTTGATTTTCATATATGTCTCCCTAGTTATGTAGATGAAACGCAAGATAACCTATTGATCGATACATTCCGTATGTGCTTCTGAGGTGATGTATCATGTTATGACAACTGAAATTTATGGGTAGTCCTGCGCCTGTTATGCAAAGATGCAAATGGCCTCTTCTGGGCTGGTGATACTGCCCAAACGATTTCGCCTGGGAGTTCTTTCCGTTTCAATGATTTGAAAGCTTTTCAGTATCGCATACGAGTGAGTGAATAAATCTCACATGACTTTTGGTTTTATGACTATCGCGCCTACCCTAGAAAACTCTTGATAAGCAAATGTTGAATGTCAGATATAAGGAACCCCAAATGTTCTATCTTTCCGTAAATTACCGTTCTCACGCTGGTATTGTCAACTGTGCACATTCGATCATCGACGTCATCAAGACGTTCTGGCAAGGTTCCATTGATTCCCTGCCTCGCGAACGGGGAAATGCCTACGGAACGAAACCCATTTTCTACACAGACATAAATCCTGAATTCGTGCGAGGGGTTAGTAAATTTCTTCTTTCCTTATCTGATCAGACGCTCATGCCTCGGTACAGTGTCATTTTCTATATCATGATTCCAACAACATCGCAACGTCAGTTTATTCAATCTTATTGCAGGTGAAGAAGTCTAAAAGGATCATCCTTTCCAGAAATATTGAGTTGGGAGCTTTCCAGTGTATGTGTTGTGATACTTTTCTATGTATCAGTTGCTGATCTTTGCTTTTATAGGTATACTTGTGCGGAATGACAAAGCAAAAGACCAGCTCACAGAGCAGGTTGGTCTTGATATAAGTAAACATATATAGTGAGCCACTTCCTCGGTCTGTCCGACTCGGTCTTAATTTACATAATTTTTCTCTTCCCAGCACTCTGTATGATGCCAAGGGCCTTGAGTTCAACGACGTAATTTGAATGAATATTATTTGCGCTGTTGTGCCTGATGATGCATTTAGGTCATCTTATATAACTTCTTCCTGGATTCTCCTGCAGACGGCGCTGCTTGGAGATTAGTCCTTCATGAAGTTTTTCATGAGGAAAATGGTTCAAAGCCGTCGAAAGCTCCACGGTATAACCACAAACGTCATGCAATCCTTTGTGCTGAGGTACTTTTTGATCCAATATTTTATATCCCAATTTAAAGTTCCCAATTTTCCAAGCTTAAAGGGCTCTATGTGGCTGTAACACGAGCACGGAACAATCTAAGGATTGTGGATGAATCACTAAAGGGTGAACCCATGCGAGTCAGTGCTTACCTGTTTATCTGTTCCATATGTCAACGACTCGCTTTCTTGACAGGTATTGTGGGAAAGTCGGGATCAAGTCATAAGCTGCAAACCCGGGGAAGAGTTGACTGTCTTTGCAAATCCCTCTGGCGAAGATGAATGGGCCAAGCAAGCTCAGTGCCTCTTCGACAATCAGAAGTGGTATAAGGCTTTCCTCTACTTCAAAAGAGCGAGAAAGACACAAGATGCGGCCGTAGCCGACGCGTATTATCAACGGGAACAAGCAAAGCAGATGCCTACGAAGAGCAAGGCACTAGCTAAAGCTGGTGCCTTTTCCTCTGCTGCAAAAGCGTTTATTAGCTGCGCGAACGACACGAGCAATGTTATCGACAAACGAAAATACTTCAAAATTGCTGCCGAATGTTATGAAGGTGGTGGAAAGCGTCTCCTTGCCGCCCAACTTTATCGTCAAGAGGGTTGGGTTGTTGAAGCTGCGAGCCTTTTCTGCGAATTGAGGGAATGGGAAAATGTCCTTGCTATGGTTACCCAATCACTGGCAGAACCTGACATGGTGTTTGCTATCCCTGACTCTATTCTGAACAAGACCAGACTACACTACATTCAAAAGAAGGAATACGAGTAGGAAAACAGAAGTCCGACTTCTTGTCCTTTTACTAACTTCGATCACCTAGGAAAGCAGGGCAACTTTTCAGGCCCCCTGACGAGCTACTGTCGTATTTGGAGGATCGGCACATGGAACGTGAACGAGTCGATCTCTTGCTGCACTCAGGCAAGATCACGATAGAAGGAGCCATAGAAATTCTCCTTTCGAAAGGCCAACCACACAACGCCATCGTTCTCCTCCTCGACCATAATGAAAGCAACTTTGTCACAAAAGCGAAATGCATAATTTTTCAGAATTTATGGCGGTTGGTATCGCTGGGAGTTACAGTAATTGACCATGAGAAGGTCACCAAGCTACTGAGTACCTCTGACACGATCACGTTGGATGTAGATGAGCAAGAAGAGGTGGGAATTTTCTTGTTTTCAGACAGTAATGCTAGTCATAGCATCTTATTCTACGTGTAGATCAGGATGTTCCGTGCGGTTATCAACAAGCAACGTGCTCAACTAGTCCAACTTGCAAGTTCCTTCATGAACAGGAACAAGCTTGATGCGGCCCTCTTGTGTTTTGATTCTTACTTTGACCAGATCCCAGAGTTGATGGAACAAGATATCGGGAAGATTACACATGACCTCAGACAGTTTTCTGAGTATGTTAGCCTTTTGGAGGATTTGGCCTTCCTCGAAGATCCTGTTAACGATCCACGCGTTTACAAACTCTTTGGAATCCAACCAGGTGAAATTGAGGGGACGATAGAGCTATTAGGTGGTAGCCTACTGCACCATCACCTCTTTAGCATGACGAGGCCAACAACCGCAACGGAAAACAAGCCCGTTCTTTGCAACGAAGAATTCGTCCAAGTATTTCATCAATGCTTGCAATATCGCCTTTTGGATCGAGTTACAAGAGAGAATGATGTTTGTCGCAACATGCCTGCTTTGCGGCCTCCTTGTCTTGAAGATGTCCTATTCCCTGATCGCGACCATTCCAGTTGCAAACTATGGCATGTATCAGACAGGGCGTGGTTTGAAGACTGGATCGGTGCTCATTTATTGCAAATATCCATCTATCAGAGCATCTCGCTTATTCAATTCCCTTCAGAAATGAAATCTCAGAGGAGGTCTGTTTCCACCTTTCAGTTGTTAGAAACCTAGATACTTAAAATATTTCAGATTCTGGCTCGTCAAGTTGTATGAAGCGCTTAATCCATCTTGCCAAGTTCTTGGTGTTGCATCCAAAGTGATCACTTTTGTTAGAACTGCCTTTCCAAAAGCCCTAAATGCGGTATTGGAGTGGGCACTTGTGTCATCGAATCCGGACCTTTGGCCAAACCACATGTTCTTGACGTTCGCAATGCAAGCAGCCGACTTTGAACTCGAATTCGACAGAAAAGACGCCAATACGCCTGGATCTGAATTGGACTTCCAAACTTCGGTTCGGCCTACATATGGCTTGTTCAATACGCTACAAGAAATGCTTAAGAATATGAACTGGAGTGGTACCTCTAGTGTAAATAAAGGCATATCCTTCATTCAGTGAGCTTTATTCTATACCTGCATCAATAATGCTTTTTGACGTGATTTTAGTCATGTTGTTTCTCGAGAGATCCCTATTAATATCCATGTTTTCTGTACCTTCATCGAGCGTCTTTGTGCCCTGCTCATTGTCTGCAATCGTCTTCGACACTTTGGGAGCCTTCATTATGTGCTCCTGCCACATAGCTGGTTGAAGGCGACACTCGAACGGCTCAATGTCGACGATAAGGATCCACATCGCTGTCATTTTCGACAACTGTTCCGACCTTTAGCAAGTATCATCAGCGCTCTACATCTTTCGGCTGTCTCTGGTACGCACAACTACAGTGTTCTTGTGATTGATATTTAATTATTGTTAGACGGTCTGCAGCTGCGAAGATCTCAATTCAGGGTAGGCCCCGAATTCGATGGTCTCGAGTCACAAGGGGGAATCACGCAAGCCGTTTTCATTGCACGGTTGTGAGTAAGGTATTTGACTTCTTGAACAGTCACTCACCCATTTGTCAAGGTGTCGAGTACTTGGACTCTGTAAGTCGTGCCAGCTTCTTCTGAATCGTGACCTCATTGCCGTGATAAAATGGTCCTCTCAGTGGGCTGTAACATTCATGTCAAGAATTTTCAAAATGATATCCTCTACACCTTCACGTCCATTCATAGGGAAACCACCCTCGAGTTGTCCCCTTTGTATGCATGGTAAGACAATTGATCATTTCGAGGTCGATCATAAAAAAATAATATTAACACAGTTACTTTAACGCTAAATCTTTTGAAGGTATTCGCCTTGCGACTTACGAGTCAATGCGTGGTGGCGCCTTTGATGATATGGTTAAGGTCCTTCATAGGAGCCACTTGAGCCACCCTCTTCCCAAGTTCATGCCAGTGCGAAACGTGGTATATTCAACACATGATGAACTTCTTTTTCTCCTCCAAGAGAATCCCATTTCTTCATCAAACGACGCCATTCCCAACGCCGACTCAGCTACCATCGAGTACGATGCTAGGTTGGAACAAGAAGACGACCTGGAACCTAAGATTGACACCGACACGACACAACTTGTTGGTGATCACGAAACAGATGGCCAGGAGCCAATTTCAGGCGATATTCCAGAGGAAATCATCACTCAAGGCGACGTGAGCGCCACCTGCGGTGATCGGGAGGAAAAAGCGGAGTGTATCACTGAAGGGGCATATCGTGGATTCCCTACCGTGGATTCCTTCAAGAAAAATGTGATTAATGATGACGGACCCGATGTTAACTTTGTACCCGATGCAGAACTGCCTGCTATTCTTGAGACGGTCTTGAAACTGCTGGCGGAGAAGAAACGATGGTTGAAGAACCATCTAACCCTGATTTTAGGCGATGAGCAGGATGAAATCAGAGCTAGTCTCACTGATATCAAGTGTGTAGTAAATTTTCCACGCTGACTTTGTGACGTTGATACTTGTGGCTTGCAGCAAAGCAACGAAGAAGCTTCAGAAACAGATGAAATCCGGCAGTCCCCTACGTGACTATGAATGGGACATTGTGGGTTTACGGAGAGTGGTCTCCGAGTTAATTCAGAACGCCCAATCATTGTCAGTACAGATTCCGGAAGATCTAGAAGGACGACTTGACAACGTCTATGAGGCTTTCAGACAGGAAGAGACGTTTCCAACACGTCGAGGACAAGGCCAAAGTGGAAAACGTCCGCCATTGGTGATAGAGGATCTCGAAGACTTGATACAGGAAGCTCACGAAGATGTCTTGGAATATGATTGACCTCCTCTCGAGTTTGTGTGGTGGAATTCTGAAAGGTTCGGATGAGTATGAGGTGAATATTTCGTACTGAGAAATGTGTACAAGTATGAAATCTAAATGAGGCTTACTCGACGGGCTAGCTACCGTCATTGAGAGCTGCGATGCAACCCATAAGAAGCGCAAGGACGTGGTCGGTCATAGGAAATCGAAAGCAGAGGCGAAATCAGGTTCTGGGTCTATATTCTAAGTAATCAACGTACGCGTAAGTATGAGCGAAACTTTGACGATGCTCGAGTAGGACTGTAAACTCCTACTAGTAGGGTCGTCCATTGGCATAACCAAACAATAGACCCGGATAGTCAGTCTGGCTACGGGAGACTAGTAAACTCCCTTAACTTGGTCATCTTTTGCATGATACATCTGGGTACATATGTGAAGTTAAAATGCAAAGAAAGTCGTACATCGCAGCATTTCCAACCCATTGCTGCCCCAATAGCTTTGGACAATATTCAAGGTGCCACTGAGCCATCAACACCCTCAGCCAGTACAAAACGAACGCTATTTAACATCACCTGGAACTGTGTATCGACAATATTCATTTGTGCATGGGTATCAGTGCATCCGAATGTCCCACCCTCAGGGCACTGGAGGGCACTGAGGCGACGAATGAAACGATGTTTTGGGCAATAATTGCTCGGGTGTGCAGCATGGGAGATCATGGATGAAGTGAACGGAACTAATGAAGGTGAGCAGAGTCTACTTGAAAGGTTTGGAGGTTAAATTGTGAACAGGGTTATTCACAGGGTTCATACGAACATTAAAAGAGATTTTCAAAAGAGGAACTTCGACAGGTGAGAAAGCCAGATTATCAACGGTAACATGTTATCCTAAATTCTCGCCAGACTCGGACGAGTCAGAATCGACGAGATGGACTATGGAGCATGGGCATCTCCTGGCAATGGGCGGTATCAACGCTGTCGATCCTTCGATCGAAAACATCGTGAAGAAGGACCCTCGTGGCCTAGTCCTCACAATTGAACAGCACAGAGAGCTCACGAGGTCTCAGGATGGCGCTTTGCTGAACCTGAAATTGCGAAAAATCAGCATCGAGGACATAAAGGACAGGTCAAAGGGCGACTTTCTCTCGAAGCTTATTGCGATCTTGCAGACGACGTGGTTCATTCTACAATGCATCGCGCGCGGCCAGCAAAGGCTGGCCTTGACAGAATTGGAATTGATTACGTTGGCGCTTGCTAGCCTTAATGCAGTAACGTATGCATTCTGGTGGCATAAGCCTCTTGGCGTACAGGAGCCGATCAGGATTTATTTCAAAGTTCCTGAAAAGGATGTCCATGAACAAGCCTGCTCAACGTCGGTTGAATCGTCAGAGATGTCTATTCATCATTTTATCTCGCAGGTAGTAGGAAGGCATGTCCGAGACTTTGCAAGTGATATTGTGGAAGGATACCCAGGCCCTTGGCTTTGCTTTCCCCTGGTTTTGTTGGTCCTCATGCCCGTGGTCCTCCCTATTTTTATTTTTAAGACCGTCATTTGCCTCCTCGTACCGTTTCCACTTGGCATTCTCCTTCTTCTTAAGATCCTCAAAACACAGCCTATCAACGAGCCACCATCAATGACGCGAGGTCTCCTTGCCGGTCGGATTGTCCTCGCCCTTCAAAAATTCCGCTACCGCCTGACATCTTACATTGCGAAAATTTCCGAGTTCTGGATCAGGAAGCAGCTCGATAAAGTTGACCTCTCTTTTTCTGGGTTCTTCATTGGTTGGGTCCTCTTCCTTCCGATGCTTTTTTTTCTCCTGCTCGCAATCACCGTCTTATTGTTTCCTTTCTTCACCTTCTTGTTCCTTCTCTCTTTCATCTTCACAGCTGTTTTTGGGATCATCACTTCCAACACTGTCGTTCCCGGCGCCAAGCATGTCCCATCTTTTTACTCCCCATCCATAAAGAGCGACAAGTACTCGCGCATGATTGTATTCGCATTGTTCGGCG
>JAIUJM010000805.1:0-12238 GCA_026262225.1 Inosperma sp. D86 | reverse complement strand
TTAGTGAAGGTGTCGAAGGTGAAAAATGTTTACAGTCGGTGCTTCGCATTTTGGAATTTGTTGGACCTTAGATTAACCTCAATTCTCACAAACTAAAGTTTTTGTGACTTATTTTCCCTCAGAAGTCGAAGCGCATGCATCACATTAGTCAGCAGCCCTGTTGTTCACTAACCTCGACCGCACTTTGGAATCAGGATACTTATCCTCTTCTTGGAAATTATATGGCCCGATAGAACGGCATTCTGGCCAGCTGGCCAGACGACGGATGTTGGCCTTCCTCAGACCACCGTCAGTTCGAACTTCGTTCACCCAAAAAGCCAGGCTTTGTGTCCTTCGACTTTCTGCACCTTCTCCCTGTCAGATTTCGGAACACGCCATCAAATCACATTCCTCAAGTGGCAAAACACAACGCTCTGTGATAGAAATCTTGTCCTCAGAGGCGTCGAATGTATCTGATCGATATGGGTGGTCTTGCCGATTATCCGATCTGTGCACTGCGAGAAATTTCCTTTTCACCCACAACTTCCTGCTATATTCAAACACCAAACAACAAGGGCCAAAAAGGACCTTAAACGCGAGAGCCCAGCCACTGGACAATTTTGCATGCTAAATTCACGCCCTGGTATGTCATGAAGCCGTCTGTTTGTATATCGGCATTACTAGTAACTACTGATTTCCTTTGATCAATGCTCGTCGCCAGCCAGCTGCTCCACACGTGACATGGCTGTACATCTTTCAACAGCGCCTGTCCCTTTTCCTTTTCACCCTAGAATCGCTTTGAGCGGGTAGACAACATTCCGGACTATGCAATCGCCAGATAACGAGTTGCACTCAGATGAACTTCCAGACCTCATCGAAACCCAGACGGGTAATATTGATGACCTTGAAGAGACTATTGCCAGCAACCGCCGAGCAGTAGAATTCACCCCAGTCGGCCATCCTGACTTGCCCTCATGTCTCAATGACCTGGCGGATGCTCTCGAGACCCGCTTTGAGTGGCTAGGTAACATTGATGACCTTGAAGAAGCCATTGCCAGCAATCGCCGGGCAATTGAGCTCACCCCAGGCAACGATCCCGATCTACCCTTATATCTCAGCAACCTTGGAAATGTACTCAATAGTCGCTTCGAGCGGATCGGTAACATTGACGATCTCGAACATGCCATTGCCAGCAATCGCCGGGCAATTGAACTCACCCCGGTCGATCATTCCGACCTCCCCCTATATCTCAATAATCTCGGAAATGCCCTCCACACTCGCTTCAAGCGGCTGGGTAACATCGATGACCTTGAAGAGGCCATCAGCAGCAATCGCCAGGCAGTTGAACTCACTCCGGACAATCATCCAGACCTACAATCATATCTCAACAACCTTGGAAATGGACTCCAGACTCGCTTCGAGCAGATGGGTAACATCGATGACCTTGAAGAGGCCATTTCCACTGAACGCCGGGCAGTTGAACTCACTCCAGTCGATCATCCTGATCTACCATCATATTTCAACAACCTTGGAGTTGTCCTCCAGATACGCTTCGAGCGGATGGGCAACGTTGATGACCTTGAAGAGGCCATTGCCATCCAAAGCCGGGCAGTTGAAGTCACCCCAGACAATCATCCTGACCTACCCTCATGTCTCAACAATCTTGGAAATGTGCTCCACACTCGCTTCCAACGGATGGGTAGTGTTAATGATCTTGAAGAGGCCATTGCCAGCCAACACCGGGCAGTTGAACTCACTGCAGTCAACCATCCTGATCTGCCCTTACGTCTCTACAACCTTGGTAATGTGCTCCAGACTCGCTTCGAGCAGATGGGTAACATTGATGACCTTGAATGGGCCATTGCCAGCCAACGCCGGGCAGTTCAACTCACCCCAGATGATGATCCCAATCTAATCTTACATATCAACAATCTGGCACATGGCCTGCAGACTCGCTTTGAGCAAATGGGCAACATTGATGACCTTGAAGAGGCCATTTCCACTGAACGACGGGCAGTTCAACTCACCCCAGGCCATCATCCTGATCTACCCTCATATCTCAATAATCTTGGAGCCACACTGCAATATCGCTTTAAGCAGATAGGTAATATTTGTGACCTTGAAGAGGCCATTGCCAACAATCGCCAGGCAGTTCAACTCACATCAGTGAATCATCCTGATCTACCCTCACGTCTTAATAACCTTGGAGATGTGCTTGTGATTTGCTTCAATCAGAAGCACAATGTTCTAGATCTTGAAGAAGCTATTGCCAGCAGATATCAGGCAGTTGAACTCACTCCAGTGAATAGTCCTAGACTACCTTTACTATTCAGTAATCTTGGGCATGCACTTGAAATTCGTTTTAATCAGATGGGTCACACTGATGATCTGGAAAGGGCTATTACCAACAAACGCCAGGCAGTGCAACTTACTCCAGCTGATCATCCTGATCTAGTTTCATGGCTCAGCAGTTTGGGAAGTGTACTTATGACTCGCTTCAAGTGCACAGGTGATAGTTGTGACTTTGATGAGGCTCTTAACTTGTTTTGTAATGCTGCCTTAATGAGCTCTGCAGCCCCAACTTCTCGGCTTGAAGCAGCCAAAAAATGGGCTATGTTTTGCAAACCTGCTGACTTTATTCCTCCATTTGCTCTGTCACTGAATCTTCTGACAGAGCTTGTTGCATTGAATTATCCAATTGAACTTCGTTACAATAATCTGAATGCAAACTCAGTATCAGATTTTGCAAGTGAAGCAGCAGCAGTAGCCTGTACATATTCTCAAATTGATCTTGCTGTTGAATGGCTAGAACAAGGGCGCTGTCTTGTGTGGAGCCAGATAAATCAGCTAAGGATGTCATTTGATGAGGTTGAGTATGCAGACTCTGTACTTGCTCAGAAGTTTTATAAAGTTTCATTCCAACTTGAAAGAGCAGGTTATCAAAAGAACAGTCAGCTAAATGACAGTATGGCCAAGAAAATCTCTCTTGAAGAAGAAGCCTGTCAGTACAGACGTCTTGCTGATGAGCACAAATCCCTTCTGGAACAGATTCGTTCACTGCCTCATCTTGATCATTTTCTCAAATTCCATACAGTTTCTTACTTTCTTAATAATCTACCCAACAATGGCATAGTTGTTCTAATCAATGCCCATAAGAAATGTTGTGATGCAGTGGCTCTTAGAAAGAACTTTGACAAGCCTTTGCATATACCTCTTCCAAAAATCACACTTGATATTGTCAAAGATCTGCAACAGAAAGTGCATATCCATTTTCTATATCAAAATCTGCGAACCCAAGAAGGACAATATCGAGCTATGCAAATGTGCCCCCAACCCACTATTCATTCTGTTTTGGAAAGTCTCTGGAAGCTGCTAGTCAAGCCCATACTTAGTGCCCTTGGTTTTGAGGTGGGTACTTGGTATTTGTGTCTCAGCAACAGCTAACAATGAATCTATAGGAATGTCCATCCACACTGAGCCACATCTGGTGGTGTCCAACTGGTCCATTTGCTTTTCTTCCCATTCATGCTGCTGGCATATATCAGAGTACAGAGTCTTGCTCACTGCTTGATTATGCAGTTTCATCCTATATTCCAACAATTACAACTCTTGTCAATAAGGCCAAATCCAGAAGTACATCTTCAAATAACATTCTTCTGGTTAGTCAATCCCAAGCACCAGACCTTCCAGTGATTTCAGGAGTTGACAAAGAAACTGCTTTATTGAATAACCTGATGCAAAAACATGAAATTGACTCAGTCTGTTTCTCTGGTATAATGGCCACAACAGAGCAAGTCAAGAATGTTATGGCTTCATATGGGTCCATCCACCTTGCATGTCATGGAACCCAGGTTATGGGAAAGCCATTGGAGAGTGGCTTCCATCTTTATGATGGATGCCTTTAACTCTCTGAATTAATCAAATTAAATCTTCCCAATGCTGATTTTGCCTTTCTCTCTGCCTGCCAAACAAGTGCTGGTGACAATAATCTTCCTGATGAAGCAGTCCATCTTGCTGCTGGAATGTTGGTTGCAGGATATTGTAGTGTTGTTGCAACAATGTGGCCTATTTCAGATGACTATGGTCAGATGGTTGCTGCAGATTTCTATAGCAAGTTGTTGGAGTTAGGTACTGTTGATGGCAAAGCAAGGCTAGATGGATCGAAGGCAGCATATGCATTGCACTATGCTGTGCAGTGTCTCAGGGCAAAAGTTGGGAATGTATCTAATGGATTTTTGATGTGGCTTCCATATGTTCATTTTGGTCTGTAGTTATTAGCAAAGTTAAACTAAATACATTCATTTTATGTTCCAAATAACATGTATGTATAAATAGTATCTGTGATAAGTAGTATTATGAATCTGGTTTTTGTCTCCTTTAATTGCTATTCTCGTTGTCCACACATGTTTTCTAATATTGCTCAACCAGAACCTGATTCACTATTCAGTAAACTCCAACAAAAGCTCAGCCACACTGTTGAAAGAAACATGTTACCTGATTTGAAATGCTGCTGATTGATTGATCACTGATGGAGGGACCAATATACTATTGGCAGGTACCATAACCTGAGCTTGATGTATTTGCAGGTATAGTAAGTAGACACACAGAAATAGTTAAAGCCTGTTATCCTATGATTCCATCCTTCCTCAACTGCTCAATCTCCTCCTTCGTCATCTTAAGCTCATTAAGCAAAATCTCATCAGTATGCTCCCCCAATTCCGGTCCAGCCCACTTCGGTTGTGAATCAACACCCTCCAAAATCGGAAAAGTCCCCGCCATCTTGATGCTCCAATCTTTGACCTTCACGTCGCGTACAGAATTCCTCGCCTTCACTTGTTCATTCTCTAGAAATTCTTTGATGTTAACCGCACGCCCAACAGGGACCTGTGCTTCAGCCATAGCGTCAATGACTTCATCTGCCGTTCGTTGGCTTGTCCAGCTTGAAATAGCGGCCTCAATTTCGTCTTTCCTTTCCACTCGATGTTGATTGTGAAGGTAGTCTGGACCAATCAGGTCCGTACGGCCGATGGCAGTCATGAGCCGACCGTAGATGGAGTCTGCGTTTGCCCCGATGACGATGTATTCTTGCGTTTTCTTCTCTGGGTCTATAGAGCGGCATGGAAAAGCGTTCGTAGGCACAATGCCTGTGATCGATGACCCAGAGGGGCCACGGATCTGACATGCTGGATATCAGTTGCTTTTATAACCGTACGTTAAGGGAAATTTGCCCACCTTTCCCTTCCTGTCATACTCGGGAATGATACCTTCCATGAGATTTAGCATACTTTCCACAAGTGTTAGTCCTACAAGACGACTAGAATTCACGAGGAAACGAACCTTTCGACGATGCTTACATCCACAATCCTTCCTGTTGCGGTTGAACCAGGTGATCCTTTTCGTTGTCTAGACAGTAATGCAAGAACCTAGCGAGGAACATGTACAAAAATATAAGTCAACCTAAAGAGAAAAAGAGGTGGCTTACTGTCCCAAAAGCCGCGTGCAGTCCAGCTACAGAGTCACCCAAACTAATATTGGGTCGAACGGGAGCACCCGCTAACTCTCCAGTCTCGGGATCTGGGTAACCATTGATATAGCGAAAGCCAGATTCGGCTTCACAGACAGAAGCGAATCCAGGTCGACTTGACCAAGGTCCTGTCTGACCATAACCGCTGATACGCGTGAAGATGAGATCTGGCTTAATAGGATGTAGATCGGCAGGGCCTAATGACCACTTTTCAAGTGCTATGTATGTTAGAACGCGTACGATTTATGAAGTCAAAAGTAAATGAAGTACGTACTTCCGGGTTTGAAATTTTCTAGTACGACGTCACTCGTTACTGCGAGTCTCTTCACCAAGCTGTAAATTTGACATTAACGAGGTGTTCGTGATGAAGGTAGGATCACTTACTCTCGACCCTCTTGTTTCCTAAGATCAATGGCCACGCTCTTCTTGTTACGACCGACGCTTCTAAACCAAGGACTGGTACCATCGATATCGAGTTCTCTGAAAATGCGGAGCGGATCTCCGCCTTTTGGTGGTTCAACCTTGATGATTTCAGCTCCAAACTGACTTTTTAAGAAAATCAAGACTTGAATAAGAATTCCAAATCCCCAAAACGTTCCAAAAACTTACCCAAGCAACTGTCCCGCAAACGGCCCAGCTACGATTTGTCCCAACTCGAGGATACGGATACCACTCAATGGCAAATTGTTGTCAGATTGGTCAGGTTGAGACGACAACGACCTTCTGGTGGTATAGAATAATAATAATAATAATGTTACAAATCGGGGATGGAATGTTGGACCACCTCGTACAGATTACAACTTCTGGGACGAATGGTGACAATGGGGCCAATCAAACTTGAATTTCGAGAGCTCCAGCCCGACTGAAATGTTTTCCTTACGAAGGACATATTTTGTGGGTTGTCCACAGCTGCAGAGCGCTTTCACTTGCAATGCAAAGAAAGTCCCAAAAGCGGTTGAACTCGTCCTCTAACTCGGACCTTGGGGGTCAAAACTAGTCAAGTGGATTTTTTCATCAGAACACAATGAAATAGAAATGATGATAAGAAATGATAATTACCAAGATCTTGAGAACGGATATGAGCTAAGAAATCGAGCGAGACTAGCTTGGAGATGCGGTCAACTTTCAAGTGCCTTGCCTTTGTTCCTAATTTGGTATATCGTGACCGTGACGTGACCTCAATCATCGACTTTGAAGAACGCTCTGAGTCATAAAAGACTATAAGTATAGCCTATAGGTTTCGATCAATGAAAATATTGACCTGGATACTTATTCCTGACCTGAAACAAAAGCTTACTTTTGAGTGATTTATTGGACGCGTTATTAAGCAAGTTATGAGCCTTTTATAGGTTATAATTATGTTTGAACTTTGGGGTGCTCTACATGCGTAGGGCACTTGTGTTCCAGTATACGGCTACGTTTGTTACCCGGGGCGCTTTTGATAATAGTGATTTAGACGTTACCACATTCGGATAAGTAATATAGAGAAGGATCCCCGTATCAAATATCAAACGTTAAAGGACCATGCCCACAAGACCCCAAACCATGTGCTTTCAACACGCTGCGAACACCACGGAGATGCGACATAATGAAACAAAATGATCAATCGATTCATAAAAAGATCCGCCGCCGGGAAGATAAGAAAATATATTATATGTATTAAACTGTCAAAAAAAAAGAACAAAAGGAAAAAAAAGGTTCCTTCCCGAATGACCGGGTCGGGCAATTCAATTACCATTCGGATCCTCTGCACAAGGAACCAAGAAAGCGATCTGTCAAAACAATCCTTTTTACCGGTTTCCCCGTTTGGTTTTGATCAGAAAAGTCCCTTTCATAGTATTGACCTGCCAAATTTATATCGTCCCATTCGGGGGTGTGGAGCCAAATAATGTATACGAATAGTGGGTATTGATTTTTTATATAACAGTCACGACAGGGCACTTTGGCCTACAGAAAAAAACAATTTAAAGACGTAATACGGCGGTGCTATCACTCTACCAAATCCTGGACTCAAGCAACAAGTCGGTGTTGCCCTCCAAACCGATGCAGGCCTTGAGGAAGCTCTCAAGGGCATTACGCTGCCTATTGAGACTGTTAACGACATCGGTACCCGGCTTGACGAGAGGCGCCTTCAACATATAGGAAAGGAGGGAGAGAACCGAGTACAACGGCACAAACTCCTTCTGTTCGGCGACCTTGCGGTACTTGACACGAGTCAACAACTCAGCAAGAATAGTCAAGTCCAAGATAAGAGGAGTGGCAAGAAGAGAATCCTAAAAGAAAAATTATTCAATAAAAATAACTCGAAAAAAAAATCGCTGCACTAACCTCGCACTCGTTGAAAATGTTGATAGTAGAGCGACCGCCACAGAAAATTTCTGAGTAGTACTCGTCAATGGCACGCTTGGAGTCGCCAACCGCAGGCACATATTTGATAACGACGATGTGGTCGGGATGTTCCCCTTTGCCGATAGCGACGCCTTTCTCGCCAACTTCAGGAGCTTTATAGAGGAGGCGGTTGGCATCAACCATGTCGTCAACGACACTGCTCTTGCTAATTTCCTTGGACTTGAACTGCTTCTCCGCCGAGAGGTTGCGGCCGTCATTATTACCGAGATGGTTGTATGAGGCAATGGAAAGAGGCTTGATACCAGCATTGACGAGGAATTCGGCAAGGACCGACTTGAGTTTGGTCTGACCAGATTTCAAATCATCGCCACCGATGAAGGAGTGGTGACGCTCAGCGAGTTGAATGGCACCAGGCACAAACGTGTTCTGAGGTGCACCGTTGATGAAAGGTTCACCCTCGAGGATGGCAGCGACGGCGAACAAAGTTGAAGGAGAGACTTCAGCATGAGAAGCCTTGATTGCGTTCAAAAGGTTGTCGCCAGTGTCATTGACACCGGGAATAATATCGCTGTAGCGCTCGGTGTTAGCTGTCCAAAAAACAATGACACGATCTAGATCATTGGTTTCCTTGAACTCGCGAATGTCAGCGCGAATATGTTCGAGATGAGCCTGCTTGTCAGTTCCGGAGATGACATTATCAGCGCGCTCTTCTTGATTCGCAGCAATAAAGTCTGGATAGTAAATGGACGGCAAAGGTTTGCCGAGAAGTGCCATATGAGGCGCGACTTGACGCTGGAGATCGTAGTCAAGCACCTTGGCACGCTGCATAGCCCGGTCAAGAGGAAGACCGGAGATATCCCAGCCGCCCAGAACGAGATCATTGGGGTGTACCATGGGTATAACGTCACAAACCGGAACATGGACGTCTTTTGCCGATGTGGGATCGGTTCCAATCTTCACGGTGGAAGCACGAAGGACGGAACCGATGTAGTTGGGCTGTTGAATACCCTCCTTAGTGTGCCAGACGATGTTATGGCGGTTCGCGAGGATGGTGGCGCACAAAGTGGTGCCGTTATTGCCACCAATGCCTATCATCATCAAACTACAAACATGTCACGATCAGAAAACACATGGTTGGGTTCAGGAGATTTAAAAATTTTACTCACCCAGTCTTTGACGGTGCACGTTTGGTTTGGAACTCAAACTCTTGCGCAACTGGCTTGACAGAAAATTGGCCGTCAGCGACGGTAACCTCAGAACCACGGTTGGTAAATTTGGCCGTGATGTACTCGTCCGTATACACCGTGTTCTCGGACTGAACCACAATGGAATTGGGACGACGCACTGCGGTCGGGTGAACTGGGAGCAAAGATTCGAGCTCGTGGTCAGGTGTAGTATAACCCGAGTTGTTAGTGGAAATAATAGAAGACATTTTGAAGAGTTTAAGATATCAGAAAGCGATAAGAAACGGAGCGCAGGAGTGCTTTGACCCTCTATGAAGATTGTGGCAGCTGCAGAGTTGGTTCGAGAACATGCAAAGATGCAAGTGCTGAAGCGCAGAAATCAGAGCGTCTTTTATAGCAATGAGTGGTGGTGGGAAAGAAGCAATGAAAAAACCAACAATGCGAATTCTTAAATTTTTATGCAATCGTACGATCACACGGCTGTCCGGCAACCATATTTATATCAATTTCATACTACTCCTGACGACGAACTCATATCCCTTTGTTCATGTTTTAATTCCGACTCTGGCAAGGGGCTTTTGGGGGATCCATACATATACATTGAAAATTTTCATTATCCCGTTTCACACCGTAACATCAGTCTATTATGTCGAAATCTAGATCGACGGGATTCCTTTCGGTCATCAGTCCGTGATGGTCAACGTCAACTGCTTTTAGTATACAGTCATGCCTGGTCTCAAAGAAAATCCTCTATACGGATTCTGAAGACCGGGAAATACACAACGGAGAGGTAAAAAAGATTGAATATGAAATTTGTTCAATACAAATACTGCGCACCGATATCGCGGATGATGATAAGCTTAATACGGCAACTAAATGTTCCAAAACTTCGGCTTATGCCATGGAGTTGCATCCTCCGACTTCATCTCTTCATGTTTCATGCCCACAAGCACTCGGGAAAGACCAGGCCATTACTACACTTTACGACAACACCGTGGAAGTGCAGTGTTCAATTGAGACAAGGGCCCAGTCTGATAAGAAACTCCATGGGCAACGATGCAAGAATCTGTACAACTTTCATTAATAATATCTACACCCATGCCATGTCTTGCATCACGAGGTTATGAAGGACATACAGCCATGGCAATGATGATGAAACTTTAGGAGATGCACGGGCAACATTATCCGACGTTGAAAGCTTTCAGCTTTCCTCCTGGGGATCAGCAGAAGCAATTACAGAAATCGATCAAGAAATTGCCAACCGAAAAATAGCACAAATATCAAGTTTCTGACGCATGAATATGAGCACTCACCTCCCCTTTAAAATTTGCAACCCAGCGACGAGGCTCTTTAAAGAAACGTCGAGTCCACATCAGATCTGCTTTCACCAAATTTGACAATCGATATAATTGGTTCCGGTAGACTGGCTTGTGTGTGGTCTAAGGCGGCAATCCTTTCTTTGTTTAGCTATTGACGATAATCATCAGGAATACGATTGTTCAATAGGAAGAATGTGACACTCCAAGGGCATCCATCGATTTCATACTTGGTTGTCTCTCCCGCATCGATGCCGAATCAATCCAGGGTCAAATGTGTTGCTTCGGCGCCCGATCGTTATGTGGTCTAGACCTGTGATAACGGTCAATGATGGGCTTTCTTGACCATTTACCCATCCATCGATTCATAGGAGGTACTTTGTCTATTGTTATGCGTCTGGACTCTACCGACATGTCCTCGTTTTCATTTCGAAGTTCTGCGAGGTTACTGAATTAATAATCATTGTTGATTGCTGCCTCATGCCCGATGTATTCAAAATAAATTGCTCACTCGTACAGCATCACCACAACCCCCCGTAAAAAGCATATTCACGGGGGTTACCGACTTTTGAGGGATCTGCCATCTTCTTATCGCTTGTGAAACAGTGCACGCCGTCATTCAGAAGCGAAGGACATCTGACACGACAGGATAAGTTTTGGGGCGTTGACTGAATTTCAAAAAAGACGGAAGCTGATCGTGGAGATAAGTAAATGTCAGCAACAATCAAGAAATGAAATATTTGGACCACTTGTTTCCAGAAGGCTCCTTGGTATACACCCTCTTTTTTTTGTGAGGCCTCGTTTCTGATGGTTTGAATTTACTCCGAAGATCGTCCTTAGCGACTGTACCACCGAAAGGGCCAAATAAATTCCGCAATCACCGTTGGTTTTTGGGAATCTAGGAGCATCTAGGTCATGGTCAAAGCCAAGTCCAAAGCCTCCCGGCGGTGATACAAAAGCAATAACTTAATCGGCGACGGTAGAAAGAAAAGGCAATTCGTGGCGGTTGCGTGGACCATCTGAGATGCAGATGTGGCTTTCGTGGATAGCACAAAATAGTGTCCAAGAAATATGGGATGGTGTGAGCGCAAGTGGCCATCCTAGCTGACGACTTTGTACGAAGTCCTACACGTAGCTATAAGGATGTCAATGACCCGAGTCCGTTGGTGGCATGCCACACGTTGATCCAGTAAAGCACAGCATGTAATAGATCAATTTCTCAATCTAGGGATGCCTTCAATCAGCATAACCTCTATGAAAGACTTCAATACTTCAGAAACAAAAAATCTACCTCCTTGACGGATTGTGCCCAAGACTCCAGTGGTGGTGGCAGTTGCCGCCAGGGTTGGACTCGGAGGTGCGGCGAGAGAATGCGATAGCCTGGAAAACAAACAGAGCCAAACAACTTTCCAAAAACTTTCCAGTGACACTTGTGCTGTGAAATTGCATTTGTCTTGCATTTGTCTACCTTTGACTTCTCAGCTGTTTTGGCTCGTGACGTTCTGTAGCTATGTTTCCTATCCTAAAAAGGTCGCTGGTCCGACGTACAATTTGTCATTCTCTCCGGTATATGTCGCAAAAGCCACCGACCAATGGCTCTAGACACCAACCTAAAGTTGGTGCCGCCAATCCCACACCCGAATCGATAGGAAATGTACAACAGTCTAGCTCCGAGACCAAGCCGACGTTAAACACGCTTGATTTCTCTCCACCAGAAATTGAGAAGGAAACTCAACGAACAGGAGCCAGGTCATCAAAGGGTTCCCTTTCTTCGAGTGAGAAGAAACGGAGATCTATTGGCCGGGTAATTCTGGCTTTGTTAGCAGGAGGATTTGGGGCTCAAGTGGTGTACATGGGCCGGGAATGGGAGGAGGAAGAGGTAAAAC
>JAIUJM010000804.1:0-12239 GCA_026262225.1 Inosperma sp. D86 | reverse complement strand
TAGCCACCATCGTACTAGCAAGT
The DNA here is from genome assembly GCA_026262225.1 of Inosperma sp. D86. Taxonomy (NCBI): domain Eukaryota; kingdom Fungi; phylum Basidiomycota; class Agaricomycetes; order Agaricales; family Inocybaceae; genus Inosperma; species Inosperma sp. D86. Next base: position 12,216 of record JAIUJM010000804.1, on the reverse strand, counting down.
CGTTCATGGACGTAGAACTCCGCTGAGCGAGATGCATCATACAAGAAATCTGAGAATGATTTATGCAAGAATTCTATTGTGCTTATATTCAAGGACTCGTTCTTCGCTCGGTGGAGGCGAGTGAGAGATTTAAGATCAAGTAAAGCAAGCTGAACGTCTCCTGGTTCTGCAATTATTACGCTTTCCACGAAACGATCCGATTTTGTCATGCTGTCAGGAAAACGCATGCCTGCCAGAGTGTTGAAGTAAGGGTTGAATATCTGACCAGAAATGAGAGCAGCAGAGAGCACGTCCACCAATAGTGTCCTATCCACTCTGGAGGTGCGTAGAATGTTAAGGTAAAGTGCGTCAAGTTCTGCATAAGGACTTTGTAAAGTTTTTCGTAAGTTCAAAATGTCTTCCAGGCATTTTTGTGGTCGACTGTAGGCATTTTCGATGTACTTTATTACAGTGCTGGCATAGATGAAATGACCAGACGATTTCTCGACTAGTTTCTCTATAGAGTCATGAGTTGGCCAATCAGGGCGAATGGATGACTGAAGCGGATGAGTAAGCTTTATGTTGTTAAAGCTATCCAGAAGGAAAATGCGAACGTCGTCATAAGCGTGCAGATCGGCCAAGAGCTCGACATTGCTGAAGATGGTAGTGGTTGTTTCGAAGACGGCGTGAATATCGTGTTCTGGACGACTAACGATGAGGAACTTAAGATGGCCGTGCAGGCGTGATAGCATTGCGAGAATGGTTTGCAGGACGAGGTACCTCCTCCTGTGCTCTCCACTTTCATCGAGTCCATCAATTAGGATAAGCATTGGCCGTTTGGGAAGAGCCTGCTGGTTCTCCGCTGTCATTCGGATGACTGGGTCAACGATCAACTTTTCGAATTGTGTTTGAAGAGATCGAGTAAGAATCATCGGATCCTCTGTTAAGCACGTTGCGAGATGAGGCTGTATGATTGGGTGATAACGAGCAAGCTGGTAGGCTAGCGTCGCGACCAACGATTTTTCGGAGTTTCGCTTGGCATCCGCTCTGAAGAAGAAGAATGAGCCAGCCAAATAACCATCTTTCTCCAGCAATTCTGCCAACGAGCGAGCTATAGCTGATTTGCCCGCACCTGCTGGTCCATGGAGCCAAGAAAGATGGGTGTCGCTATTTGGATCTTTCACCCAGTCCGAGAGGCGTTGGAGCAGAGCGACGCGAGTACCAGGGTGGCACTTCGGTGGGTCAAGGATGTCACTTGTATCGTGAGTAGCACTAGATACAAAACGCTCTCCCAATGTGTTTGTAATGACTGGTTGCCAACATAAGAATCTGCATATGCAACAAAGAAGTGATTACCTTCAAGATTGGTCCTAGTATAAGGTTCATTTACAAAGGTACCACCGGAGATTAATAAACTGCTATTTGGAAGATTGAACAGTGACATCGAGAGGTTAGTAAGAGTTTGTAAGCGAGAAAACTTTCATCGCCGAAGGCTATGTAGTTGCCAGGGTCAATGCGTCAACGACCCAGTTTGGCTTCTTTCCAACAGAACATTGTAACAGACTTCGAACTTCGAACACTCATGATTCTTTATGATTCTTGGTCGTGTCTGTAAATAACATTTGCCTCCGATAGCTTTATTGTTACACCTGTGGTATTTAAATACTCTGATAGACCCATTTTATTAGCGCTCTTTTGCGAGTACGTCTGCAAGTTCAGGCCACAAAACTGGAAAAGTGGTTGTACCTACTGTTTGAGCGATGGCTGGAATGACATCACGGTCGCCAGGCTGATATTTGAGGTGAAGTCGGAAGGGGTATGAAGGAACGTTGTTACCACTAGACATTTTCGATGACGGCAGGTCCTGGTCTCTGGTATCAAGATGCCTGCGAGCCCATTCGTACCGTGATTGTGCCAAAGTAGCGTAACGCATGATATTTTCTTCTTGGGAGAAGTTTTTCTGGTCACCGAAATAAAGCCTTAAATCACGAAGGCGAGGGAGGATAGGAAAACCCTCGGTGAAGGGGTCGATGGTGAGATCGTAAACCAAGTCTCCGTCTTCAATTTCGAAGAGGCCTTTATTGAACTCTCCCTTCATTATGTCGAGCGAAATGAGGAGTGGGGCTGAAGAAAACAACGCTCGAAGTTCACTAGATGAAATAGTGACGCGGATAAGTCGAAGAGAGGTCAATCTGAAGACGTAGGATAAGCGCAGGGTCAACCCTTCCGAAAATGATATGTCAGGATTGATGAGGGATATGGGGTTACTCGTCGCGATTACTTCCATATTTTCAAGATTTGGGAATAAAAAATCGGCAAGGATGGTCGCGATGTCTGCTTGAAAACCTACTCGAAGAATTAATGAACGTGCATGGTCAAACGAGACCACCGAAGACAATCGAAGAGCTGTCCTGGGGTTAAGCCGGGATCTATCACACCAGCCTCGCCCGATGAAGTATACATCGATGGTTTGAAGATCAGGGCATTTAGCCACAAACGACCTCCATTGATAGATCATTTTTTCTGCTGCCACAATAAATGCGCAACTATTCATTGTACAGGATAAATGGACCAATTGAGCGTGAGGAAGGGAGAGGACGGGAAGAGCCTCGGGATCGGCGAGATATAGGTGGACAGAGCGGAGCCACGGTGCCAGTGACAAAGCTTCAAGATGCTGCTTTAGGCGAAGTGGCGTATTAAGTTTGATGGAGATAGATCGTAGTCGAATGACAGCCTCTGGATCCAAGTCGCTGAACGATTCGAGCCACATATGATCGACGCATGACAACCGAAGCTCCCTGCAACGAGGAAGAATGTCGAAGATCTCTGTCATATCACCTCTCCAGAATCGTCCACGTGGATTAAATCCTCGACTTTGATTGATGGAAATCGCGAATTCTGCGTCCTTAGAATGGCACTTGTAAAGGTTAAGTGTGGAGCGTAGTAGCTGTGAACCCGTAGGATTTGTACCATCGTAAAAGCAGAGTCTTGGGTGAGTCCAAAGGCTTGGTTCATTGTAGGCGACGTCCCTCCAATATTTACAAACCTGGCCGAGAAGGAGAGGGGCGGAGTACATGGAGGGCCTTTTGAAGTCTCTGTCGGGGTTACAGAAGTGAAATATCTGACAAAGAATTTCTAAAGGCAAAGAACGGATCGGAGAGTGCAAGGAACGGGATAGACTTAATTTTGATTCCTCAATCTCTTGTTCATGTTCAAGGTCAATGAGTTTCTGACAGAGATTCCATATTTGTTGCATCAATTCTGCGGATCTGTCTCGTGTTTTGGCAAGATATTGACTTCTTTCTTCCTCGAATGATTGCAGGTTTTGGAGTTCGTCGCTGCAAGGATAACCTCCTCGCCTCCAGTAACGCTGTACAGTGCCAACGAGTTTATCCTGAGAAAGACGTCATTCGGAAAAAAAACTCTGAAGTCAAGGACATCTCACCGACATGGGTACACGGCTCAGATCGGTGGCTGCTCCGTAATCCGAACCTGGAAAGCGTATCTTCAAGGACGATACATCGTTATTTTTCCATGAGACAGCTGATAGGACAGTTAGCAAGAAGTGTTTGATATTATTGGGAGACCTACAGCAATGATCGAGTGCTACCAGTGGCATAGAACTGATTTGTCTTGAATAAAAGAGATGTAGAGTACTGCTTACTATCGTCTGAAGTTGACATCTTCATTCAGCTGTGGTACAACCCAACAGTACTTCGGCTGAGTTCGAATTTGAACACCGGCATGTCGGTGGGACATTAAAATTTCTTCTGGAAATGGAATAGACCATGAGAAGTCGGCGGGTCGTCCGACCAGGGTAACCAAGTTGTAATTCGAGAATCTAGTGCCATGATCCATCAAGTCGTGTGTCATCCACACCTAGGCCTGTTCTGTACGTTTACGTCCTTTCGCATCAGTTTCTACCTTTGGGCGTGGGTTTCAACGTTGAGATTGCAACGTCCACCACCATGTAAATTACTTCGGTTACAACCGCATGCACATCACTTCTGGTATACGATGGGGGCCCAAAATTTTCCTTGCATGTTTGGTAATGGTGGACGTTTATCACACCAGAGCCCTGGCAACTAGGGGACAGGTTTGCTGTCAAAAATTGATGGACGGGTATGTCCACTTATAAGCAATTCAATTTATTTTTTTTTCTGGCCTTGTTTGACGTCCCAAAGGATAAACGAAAGGACTAAGTTACTTAAGGGTCACACAAAGGGGTTCAGCCAAAAATTCACACCCGCGCGGTGAACCTGTCGGAAAGAGCCGATTTCAGCTTAAAGTAACATGTTCAATCATACTATCACCTGCTATCACCGGGACAAGAACTTGACATTGAAAGAGCGGCCCATGATGGAATAATTTTGAACTCCTGAGGCCTAGACATACAATCGTTTGTCTTTGGTTAGCGACCGAATTGCGGCAAAAATACTCCAAATTTGGATGCATTAAAACCCCAGGCTGGAGCCCCCTCCCATTCCATACATACTTGAAAAGATAGATAGCCGCCAGAATTGTATTGTTCAGCAAAATGCGGGTGGTGCCAAGAGCGCCGTCACAGCATGCTTTTGGTGTTGGAATTCATCTGTGAACAAAGTTTAGGGGCACGAGTTGGATTTTGACCTGATCGAATTCAGTTGAGTAAAACCTCCGTAAGGACAAACAAATGATGCATTCACACGATCGCGCCAACAAATGGAATATAAAAGCCCGCTTCCAAGAAGTGGGTCGACCACCTGTCAGGTTCGCACTTTGTTCGCTGCAGTCATGTTGTTCAACACCCTCGCTCTCATTGCCACCCTCGCCGTTGCCGTCAATTGCCAGGGCACGAGCGCTTCAGGCTCTATGACCATGTCGATGCCCATGTCCAGTGGTGCAGCTTCAGGCACCGCGACCGCCCCGACGACCAGTTCAACTGCAGTCTCGCCCTGTATCCTCGAGTGTAGTACCCTGGCCGCTGCCCAGAATAATTGCACTAGGTTCGTGTTTTTATGTTGGTGTCTTCCTATATCCTGACATTCCGCCCTCAGTCTTACCGATCTCGCATGTATCTGTACAAACGCTCAGTTCCAAGCTGATGCCGGTCTTTGCCTGACGCAGCACTGTACTCCTGCTGACCAGGCTGCTGCTGCAGCGCTTCAGTCCGCCGAATGTGGTACTAGTCAGTAGAACTTTCTCTATGTTCCTCTGTTCATCAGTTATTCACCCTATTCGTTCAATAGTGTCTGCGACTGCCCCACCGACCGGTAGCGCTAAACCGGTCTCCTTCACTACTCCAGCGGCTTCAGCCACAGCGTCGGGTACCACGCCTCCCAAGAGTGGCAGCAGCACCTCGGCCACTGCCACCCCTTCCAAGGCTGCTGGTATGGGTCTCCAGGCTGGTGTTGGCGCTGTCTTCGGTGCCATTCTCGCTGGTGTCCTTGCCTTGTAATCCTCCAAAATACGTTACGATTCTTTATTCATGATGGTTGTTGTGGTGAACGAGTATGTAGTCTCCTGACAATCCATAACTAGGCTTTATACCCCATTCATCTACCTCGAGATAGACATTATCTTTTCTCTTGAGCGCTGTTCCTGATTCCGATTCGAACCGAAATTTGAGTAATTCCCTTGCGTATGTGGCGGAATCGAGTTGTTCCTCACTTATGTTAAGGTCCTAATATAGTTTTATTCATGCTTCGGACCTTGTCGGGTATTTTACGTTCAAGAATATTCAATTATCATCACCTCCGCCGGAAGATTTATTAATTAATTCATTATTCATACCCACATTGAGTCCTTTCGTTGGTACTAATGCTTCTATTTGGCGATTGCAAACTGGTTATGATTTCAAAGCTTTGCCGTACTTATCGAACGGTCAAGGATTCCTTTTGGGAACCATTGCGAGAAATATACCATTTCCGATCTGTCCAATTGTCCTGACCCCTTTATGTAAATTCATCTCGCCACCTTCCTCAGTGTCGAACAACCGTTGTCGCTGCAGAACAACCCTCCTACTGAGAAGGACGCAGGCTCAATTTAATCAATGAAGAAGAAGAATCGTGCGATATCCTGTGTGTTAAATGATTGGTTAGGTTACAATAGGGATCCGCCACGCGGTCGCAAGGGTCGATATACTTCAGGGACGCGGCCTGGCTGAGGCATTTTACATAAATTACCACACCAGCAGCGTCTTCAAACTCCGATGACAAGGACGAACGCGGTGGACCAAATCCGTACCTGCCAATATTATTATATGCATGAACTGAATCTGAGGTCGACCGTGCCTTTTTGCCATCACGTTGGCCAAGGCCCCTGCGGTCATCGCCTTCGTTGCCAATTGCGAGGATACGACTGCTTCTCCATGAGTGCTCCGTCGACCAGCTCAACTGCAATTCCACCCTGTATCGCCGAGTGTATTTACCTTGCAGCCGCCCAGAATAACTGCAAAAGGACCTGTGTTTTCATGTTCTTAGTGTGTTCTGACAATTCTGTTCTCAGCGCTTGTCTCAGCGTTGCCGATTTCCAATGCATTTGCGAGAATGCGAGTCAGTTCCAAACTGATGCCGGCCTTTGCCTGATGCAGCACTGTACTCCTGCTGAGCAAGTTTGCTGCTGTAGCGCTTGAGTCTTCCGAATGTGGTGCTGGTCGGTAGCGTTGTTCTCTATGATCTTGCGTTCATCTCTAATTCATCCTGTGTTCAATAGTCATTCCGACTAGCCCTGCGAGTCCTACTCCTAAGCCTGTCTCTTTCACTACACCGGTCGACATCAGGCATGATGCCCGCACATGGTGGCAGCGGTATGCCCGCCACTGCCCGCCCTTCTTCAACTTCTAACGCTGCCGTTATGGGTTTCCAGGCCAATGCTGGTGCCCATCTTCTGCGCTGTTCTCGCTGGTGTCCTTGTAATCGTGACAATTGCTTTACGATTTTTTGCTCATGAATCTGACTTGTGATTCTCTATTGGTAACTATCACTTCTATTTGGCAGTTTTGATTTCAAGCTTAGGGATAACCACAGATGTCATTTTGCATGATTTGGAAGATAAAATGATATATCAAGAATTATTACTCAGACCCAGCTGTACTTAGTTAGGACTTATCCACGCCTCAATTTGTTTGGTCATCAAGAGTATATGCCACTACCAACTGTTCCGACTTGTCCACTTCCACTCCGATCTTCACGACCTTAACCTATCAAGGTATTCTCAGCTTTGAGGTTCCCAGATAGTGAGAACTTCAGTTGAAACTTACGAGTGGGTAGATGAGATAAATATCTTGGAATTTGCGTTAAAGAGAGCTGGTCGAGCTTCAAATAGAAAGGTGCACTAAATCAGCGATTTGAAATCTTTACTTTTGCAGTTTCTATCATCGTTATCATCCTGAGGCCGGCCAGGAAGGAGTTTATTCCCACGGTCCACAAAAATTAACGTATCGATTATAGTAAGTAGTAAGCCGTGTTCAACGCTCGTTTGCCAGATACTTAACACCCCCGACAGCGTTTCCTGGGATGCCGTTTTCAACATTAATGAAAAGCAAATCTTTTGGCATGCCTGGCCTGGAGAAATTAGGTGCAACAAAGCTATGTAAATTGTGCTGTAATCATTCTTGTCATCCAGTATCACGACACAAAACGCAGGCACCAGGAACCCTACCAGACGCGAGTTGTTTCCGTGGTCGCCAAAGAACTTTTCAGCCCGCCGGATGCATTCCACCCTACGAGAACTTTTCCACGGCAATTTGGAATATATGGCGAAGATGTCGAAAGAAAACCCAGGCCTGCTTCGGACCCTTGCTAAAGAAGGACAACGTACGCCGCTCCGTCATAAATGGGTCGTTTTAACTCGATCATCATTTCCATCTCCCTTCTAGGACCCCCGTTTATGCTTATAGACTGCTCGGATTCGAGGGTGAACGAGCAGGAGATTTTTTCTGCGAAGCCTGGGACTTTATTCACTGCAGGCAATATTGCCAACCGCTTCGACGAGGAAGATCTCAACTCGTACGTTTCTTGTTTCCATCATGGTCATCGACGTCTGAAACATGAGGCTTCTTAATAACATTAGGAATGCGGTACTTTCTTTTGCTGTGGGGTCTCTCAATGTCAAACACGTCATTGTTCTAGGCCACTATGGTTGTGGAGGAGTGGCTGCTTCTATGATGCGCCTTGGCGAGCCACCGTCTAGTTCTCCTGCAGACGTAGCGGTACAGAAGTGGATATCTCCAATTCGAGAGATCTACCGGTCTTCCACTCGGTATATGCTATCTCAACGACTGTCATCAGGTTTGCTAATTCTGTCACAGGAAAGAAATAGTTATACACCGGGAAAACTTCCAGGCTGAGCAACCAACATGCCTTCCTGACCTGCATGACCGTATGTCCTGAACTGCTTTTATCTCTTCTGCTGCCTTTATGCTCTGTCACTTCCAGCCGCGTTTCGGGCACTAGTAGAAGAAAATGTCAAATCGAATGTTGAAAAGATTGCAAAATCTGCTGTCATTCGTAATGTACGTCTTTTAATTATTGTTTTGAAATTTTCAGAAGAAATCATGATTTAAACTCAAATTCTCCGCGGATAGCACTACGGAAACTGGACCACAAATCTGGATGCTTCCCATTCGAGGAACCAATCGTACCCTGAGATATACATCCACGGATGGGTGTATGACCTTGAAGAAGGCAAAGTGTCGGATTTAGACGTTACTGTTGGTCCACCGGGAAAGGAAATCCCGCCAAGTCCATTCCCTTTAGTCAACCCCCGACTAGGCAGCCGTATTATCCTGGATTGAGAGGAGACGTTGGCGCAGTATTCCGTATTTGTAGAACACCAATTGCGAAACACGCCTTGCGATGGTGCCGGTAACCATAAAAGGATTGTACTAAGTTGGAAAACATCATAGCGTCGCTCTATTTGGGCCACTACCAGACGCTTGGATGGCTCTCTTTTTCAACGCATATAAGGAGTGAAATTATTCCGACGAATGGAGTTGTTAAACCAGAACTCGAGTGGGAGAAATACTCGGTGTCTTGAAAAGGTATTGTATTTTCCTCGAATACAATCTTCATATGTTATTTTGCTTAATCTTAGGGCAGCTTCGTCACTTGAGTGATGAATTTTGAGATCTGGGAGTTCTTCAGTGCAAGTACTTTCTTTTAGCTCTGAAATACGACCTGAAAGACTTCAACGCATAGGATTTCCAAACTCGACTAGAATGTACAAGAACGCCAACCTGCTATTGTTGACAGAAGTTACTTATGGTAAGTACACACAGTGGATAAACTTTACTCGACCCCTTACTCTGCCCGACGTGATCGTCTTATGACCTAGCATGCCTACTTTACCTCGGGCCTGGCCCCTTCTCCCACGATTCCCTTCCGCTAATTATTAGCAGAAATGAAGCAAAAGATGCCAGCCCCCGAGATCCACAATGCTTCTAAGTGGCGTCCACCTCAACTTAATGGCAATTCGGACCTTATTGACTGCCAAAGTCAGAAGCAGGACCTCGGTGCATCGATGATTTAACACGAGAGGGGAGGTGAGCCGTGAAGTTGGTTCGGGTGTAGCCAATATCAGCGCATTATAGCTTCCTAGTTCGGTTTCTTGTTCTTGATTAACGATTACGCATTGACTGATGGCAATACTCCTGAATTGTTCGGGTGATCACAACCCAACCTGATAGAGAATACAAACACGAGCCCCCAATTAGGATGTTCTTGTAATGTATTTATTCGAAACAAAAACTTCTTTTTATCTTTACATGTGGCTACTACCATATCAGTCATAGCAAAGGCACTGGCTTTGACCTTTTAGACGACCATGATTTCCTCAATTAGGATGTTCTAAGCCACCTTTAATTGTTCAAGTACAAGAGTGTTTGACTATTATACGATTCGTAATGTATCCCTCCTGGGTATAAATAAATGGGTGGGAACTTCCACAGCCTTATGTATCCCGTCCACCTCTTACTTGCCTTCCATACTAGCAAAATGTCTCAATTTATCTCTCTTGAATCAAATCAAGCATTGCTCCAAGCATGTATCGATCTAGGGCACCCACAACTCGCTGACCCTACTGAACACCTCCTTGGTTCCAATGTCACGCTTCAGCACTCGGAATACATTATACAAATGGCCAACAGAAAACTTGAACGGAATCCACAAGCTCATGAAGTCAATTTCTGACAGACCACAACAGACAAGATCTCTTCATGCCCTTGAGCTTGTGATCGCTTGCACTGAGGAAGATTGGTTCCGACATGTAGAGAAACTTGCACCTATACTACTAATGTTTCCATCATTAAGGAAAATAACCCTACGTCTTGACGATTGTCTTTGGGTACATCTGCCTGATTCCTTCAAGGATGCTTTCAGGGGCTGTCTTCTGCTGCCCTCTATGCGGGATGTGTGTATATCAGGCGCTTTCGACTTCCCTTTCGAAATCTTCTTGTATGGCGCAAAATCCACAGTTATCACGACATTGACCATACAGGGCTCCTCCTACTCAGATGAGACACACAGGGTCCTAACGCAACTGTGGGAGAGATATAATATAACCCTGGTTGAACTTAAACCATAGATTATCCTGGGTGGTTTCATGCACTCCATATTTCTAACTGCGATGACATGTTCCTCCGAAATGTTATTTGTCTAGTTGACAAATTGGGTCTGCAGTTTCAGTCATTGGACTTTTCTGCCTGGCCCTCGTCTTCCAGTGGTTTTAGAGCCGTCCAGAAACTTCTCAGCAACTCCTCAAACTCCTTGACGAATCTTGTTATAAAAAATAACATAATTTTTACCAAGTTGGACATAACATGTATGACGCCTTTCATTTTTGTGGCAACACAATGTTTTATGCACTCAACATAGCGATCCGACAAAATCTCAATATCCAACAAGTTGCGGTGTCCAGACTAAGCCTCCCCTGTCTCAAGCGGCTTACTATCTATTTGGAAGTTACATACGTTGGTCCTACAATTTCTCATGATATCTTGACTTTTGGGTTTTACTCTCACATCAAAGTGATTGAGGAATTATTCCTTGGCGATATTTTTTCTTCTCTTGAAGAACTCGTTCTCGACTTCTTCTGTGGGACCCTGGGTGAATGCGAGTCCGAGTTTCCCGCTTCCCCTTCACGTTCAATTTCGAACGTGATCTGGTCGCCTCTCACCAACCTGTTCTCATTCATACTTAAACGGTATTCTCATCGTGATTCTATACTCGTTCACCTCAACTTTCGCACCTTTGAAGGAAGTGATTTTGAGCCATTCTTTCCAATGCCCCTCCATATAATTCATTCTACATTTAGAACGTGTGAAGAATTGATGGCGTTGATGAGAAGGGGGTTGAATGTACAAATTGGATCTTTGGATAGTCGTAGGTCGTCGATTTTTTTCACCTGTGCGAATCTCAAACAATGAATGTACCATAGCTATAGTTTTGGATTTGAATTGATTTTGTTGAAAGCATAATGATTCATGCTCTGGCGCGACTTAGCCAACAGTGGGCAAGTCTGATAGCTCGGATTTATTATTTATCGTTTGGTTCTGGTCTGGAAGTAGGTGATTGACAAGACGGGCGAAGGAAATTAGTTCCTCGTTAAAGAAAAGAATTTGTACCTGTTTGATTGGAAATATATGTTGTCCCTAAGGTCGCGACGACGGCAGCGGGTACGTCGTGATCCGAGTGCACGTGACCACTTCATGTTCCATTTCCGATCATCCTTTGCTGTCGCTCACTCTCATTATCATTCAATCGCTTGCTCTAAGCAACAGCCTTTTATTTTTCCCACCCACCCATCCCTTGTATTTGGCATCTTGCACAAGAAGGATTGGTGGGAGAGCCGCAAGATATTGCATTTCTATTTGACACGTTACGTAAAATTCAGAACTCGATAATAATCGTCCTTCTACAATTCCTTGTGACGTTAAAAGTATTTACTTCGTTGCTCAAGCAGATTTAACTATACCTCCAAGTCCTCAGAATGAGTTTCGGAACAGGCCAGAGAACGTCATTAGATTCATTCTTGATCACCTGACAACATCGCTCCAAGTCTCACTTTGAATCTTGTTTTATTTCTCGTTGCGATATCACTTCACCCACATCCAGACTCCAAACTCGACATGATGATCGGAGAGAAGCAGCATTTTGTCGATGGTCTAACGCCAAACGAAGAGCCACCTTCATACGAAGTCGACCAGTATTCTTCGACGAATGTAATAGTCAAACCTGCAGACAATCTGGTTTCATCATC
>JAIUJM010000803.1:0-12250 GCA_026262225.1 Inosperma sp. D86 | reverse complement strand
TTTTCCCAAGGAGAAGGAAAGCAAGTTAGATTATGCAGGGCAGATTCGGTAGAGCGTGATGTCTTCCGAGCCGACTTGCGCCTTCAACTCCACTGCGGTGTCAGATACTTTGTTGTCGGTGATCTGTCAGGTTATCGTTTTCTCTCATGCCACCTCGAGCTATGCCTTGTTTCATGTTATCTTTATCCATCGGAATGTATGATTTATGCAACTTTTTTCTTCTTTCCTTTCCTTGTTCCTTTTTCATGTTAATCGTTCCAATTTCTTAGTTTTGATTTCTTCCTCTCATCCTCCCCTATCTTTATTCTTCGTAAAAGATCATGATCCCATCCACACCATATACAATTTCCTCATACATACGCACATACGCATATAATGTCTATGCTCAATTACAATCGGTTTTTATCTCTTAGCAAATGATTGCTTAGGTGGGCTAGGCGTTTGGGTGAAATGTCACTCGTTCTTGTGGCCGTCCAAGGGGCAAAAATATGTTCCACATCTGTTTCGTAGTTTCATTCTTTCCGCTACTTATCCTGAGAAATCGTAATGCAATCAAGTTATATATTGGTGTATCAAAGAACCGAAAGTCGTGTTCATGTAACAAGGAGTCATACTTGAGGCAAGCGGACATCAAGACTGCATTCAATCACATTAGCACGTTATCTTAAAAATGAATACGTTGACCCTGAACTTACTTGATGGATAGGTGCCCAAAATGGTCAAAGTTCGTCTGGTGAAGACCTTCAGAAATACAGAACACTTTAAATTAAGTGGAGAAATTTTTTAAATCCATAATTATCTGATACGAAGGGAAGAAAGCACCCAGCATAACGATGGCGAGAGATTGACTAACGTAGGGGAAATGAACGAAGAAAAATCAAGTGGGACAACCTATCATCTTAGTGTTAGAGCCATGTCAATGGGGACAAAATCGTTCAATCCCGTCCATCAAGGCATGGGATATCATCGATCAACACGTCCGGATCGTAGACCAGCTGGGCTGCACTCCTGTAAGTATCTCATTTTCAGCAGAACTATCATCAGGATAGGTGACTTGTGTACCTTTTTTCTACGCCCTGTAATTACGGAAAAGATCACATCAGGTCGTAAAGCGGACTTTGTGTTTCAAATCCTACTTACATTTTCTTTCCATGCAATGTATGCTTTGAATTCTGACAGACCGAATGATAGGATAACATCATAATCAATTCTGTAGTAGCAGCTCCCATCTATCTTGGAGAATTTCGCCTCCGTTGGAATGTGTGAGAGGTCTGCTTGGACGTTACAGAGGGTAGAATACATGTCTATACAGTGGTGACGTCGTATTTGGTAGACAAACGAAGGCGGACGTACTAGGTTCCTGATCTAACCATTTCGGGTTTTCTCTCAAGCCTCTGTAGCATCGAATAGGAACGCTAATAGTGTTCAAGTATTGATGACTGCTGGACTTGCTAGTCCTATAGAAGGATTTCTTGAAATCTTGTGTTTCTGATATTTTGATGCCCTGAAGTAAAGCAATCCTTAGTAAAATCAAGCGGAACAAGATTGTCTCACCCTCGAGATGATGACGCTGAAATGGCCACTGATCCATTTGTCGCCATCCGCATCAATCCACAAAGATCCATGACGAGATACGTGGTCAGGGTCGGAATCATCGTACTTGACCCTGGTCTTGATTCCATAAAAGTTTTTGGCAACTCGAACATGGACGCAGTGATCGATATGATACGACATGGCGCCATCTGTGACAGCTTTATGTCTGCGTATCGAAACCATCAATAATCGTCATTGGTCAACTCGGATAGCGTAAGTACCCACAGTTTGGCATCAGGACGGCAGACGTCTAAACCACGGGACTTCAAACCCGTTTTCACGTTTTCGTACAGCCATTTGTTAGCTGCAAATCCACCAACTAGAAAAACAGTCTTCAAGTGGTCAATCAATGTAATCAAGCAAAAAAGAAATCGACTTACGGAGATTTCTTCTTTTGTGGTCTTGCATAAATCCTGGACTAACGTGATGATTGTAGAAATTGGTTGTTCAAAAAACCCAGCTATAACGGACCTAGATTGTTTCGAGTAAGAATGAAAAGAAAAAGAAATTATTCCAAGTGAAATTACCCTGAGAGTCTTAACTGACCCGACCGGATGTTCAATTCTTTGTCATTGTCATGCCTTCCTCCAAACTTGATGACATAAGAGTCCTTGGAATCGCTGAAGATCATTTTTGTGCGCTCGTCAAAACTACTAGTCATCCGAGGAATCTCTCTTTTGAAGGGGGAATGGATGAGTAACTCTGAAACATGGCATTGATTTATAATTTGAATAATCCGAAAGATAACACACTTTCAAGGTGCTCTCTGGCATTTTGAGTAACAAAGGCCGAGCCACGGAACGCACCTAATCTGTGAATTAGCAGTAGACAAAACGAATGGAACCTATACAAACATTTGGCAGGTGCTATTTCATCGTAGGTCTCATGATTCAGAGAGGTTCGTCTATAGGCACTAATGTCGATAGTACCTCCGCCGGCATCCACAACGATAATGCCTTTTCCATTCTACATGTCATGCCAGATGAGTCGTAGAAATTGCGATAACATCCACTTACAGCCGTCGCTTCTGATGCAAGACCGCATTCAATGCAAAAGTGCAAACTGGCTTCGCCTTCAGCTACGAAAAAAAGTCGGGATCGTCCATCTCCTGTGTCTGGAATTAGATCAGCCTGAATAGCCGCCATGCGCATTAAAGCTTGTTGTCCACCCTCCCAACCGTTTGGATGGCTCAGTACATATTGAATCGTGGGTTCCAATCTCTTCCATTTATTTGGTCCATCGACATTCGATTCTTCTATGTAGGCCCGAGCACATGCATGCAAATAGCGCAGAAAGTCGGCAAAAACCTGAACCACAGTCTTGCCTTTGGGTAGCGGCGGGATCTTCTGGGTCACATCTGCAGAGGATCTTGTGTTCGGACGAAGATGGAGTTTGAACCTACTGGTATGTGAGGACAGAGGTTTTATTTGTGATGAGACGATTTACCACTCTGCTTTGCGCCAGCCATTGTCCTGAGCTTGTTGTTCAATTTCGTCGTTCATTGCTTCAGCTCCGGCTGCTTGAACAGTACCCGATTCATCGTAATACAGAATTGTAGGTATTTTGGTAGCTCCAGCGATATTCTCTTGGCCAGGATATCTACGTAATCCAGTTATTTCCGGTTGGAGATTACCAAGAGTTAAGCATACCGTGTTATACTTCTGATGACTGGGACTTCACCGGGGTCCAAAAAACTTGACAACAACAGTACTGTAAGTACGACATGCATAGAGGGGTTCTTTTTCTCGGGTTACTCACCAGTAAGAAGCACCACTGAAGGTGGTTCCCACATCATAAGCAATAACGAGTTTGGATGTTGGACCAGTGTATGGTTTTCTGTTCATGGTATGATAAAAAGATGGTGGTTTTGCAAAAAGGAAAAGAGCTTGTGTCTGAGCTCAAATCGCCCTATAGATCCTGACGTACAAGATCCAAATTACAGGCAAAGTGATTGACTTGACGTCCAAACCCGGCTGCAACATAAACATAAACTGGAAGCCCACGGGCCGATTATGATTGTCCATAAATATGTGAGGTACCAGGCACACATTCCTGCAATTCGCCATTCTCCCGATATTCTTAAATTCTGATTCTACAGGATTGGAGCAGTGTGAGTTCCTTGTAAGATTTGAACATACCTTCAGCATCTTCTCTGTTACCGACCTAGATCTCGTGTAGTTCATCGTCCGACGGGAGAAGGGAGAAGGAACAATTCGGTTCTGTTGTTGACGGTAATGTAACAGCTCCGGGTCGCTGACTTCAACAATGAATTAATGACGGGTTCCTTTTGGCGACTTATAGAAAGGACGATGGGCGCTGTCCTTGGCGTCTGGTGTGGTTGGCCAGGACACAGAAAGAGTATAGCGACGCTCTGTTCTGTCCAAGGATATTGGGACTTCGTATTATCTTATAGAAAAGGGCGATACACACTCGACACCATCGAAAAATAGGACCATCCCTTCCGTATCGGATACACTTGATGGTCTGTAAATGCCTTCTGTTCCTAAATTCTGAATCTTGAATTGTTTTTGCATATAGAGCAAGCACGTTCAATATTTGCTTCAATGATTAAAAGTTCAATCTTGCAGACGGAGGTCACTCCGTCACCACGACGTCCAGTGTTGCCCACTCGACCAACAACAGCCACTTCAGTGCTCTCTTCCACACCCATTACCAGACTACGGCTTTTCCAGTACACTTCGCCCTCTCGATACAATCGTGGAACCCCAGCACGTTGACTTGACAAACCAACTGATGAAGCTTACTCCACCAGAGCACAAAGTCGTTAGCTTCTCGAATCCCCTCGCCCAGAATTTTCATAGTGTATGTAAAACGCTATATAGGGTCCTTGCTCGCAGATGACTTCTACCATAACCTCGTCGACTGGTCAAGTACGAATGTATTTGGGGTCTACCCTCGGGTCATGTTTCAGTCTACCTCTGGACAGCCCCGGATAATGCAGTAGTTTCGAAGCTCTGCGACCTTGTACCCACCAACGACGTTATCACCGCCGTCTCTTGGAAACAAACAGGGACAACACTGGCTTTTGGGTCATGATCACCTTCTGGACGACTCCATTTATGACGCCACAACACTTTCTTGTCATGGGACTTACCACCAAGGGCACATCAAAGGGTTTGTCCGTTAGCATGGAATACATATGTCCTTTCGTTGGGGTATAGGGATCGCATGGTTTACCATCGAGACGTCCGAGAAGCGACAACACGACCGTTTAGGAGGTATACCAGTCATCGACAAGTGTGCGGATTGAAGCAGGGTGGACCGATGGCTGTGAGCCTTGCGAGTGGGGGAAACGATAACATAGTTTGCATTTGGGACCTGAGGGGGTCGACCAGGAGTAATTCCCGCGCAGCTGGCGCTGCGAAGGTGAGGGTGATGATGGTCCTGGAGACTCACCCGTCTGGAAATTCCACGACCATACAGTTACCGCGAAGGCACTTGCTTGGGACCCACCTATGGAGGGATCTTTGCAACTGGTCGTGGAATACAAGATAAGCATATACGATTCCGGAAAACGGTCGCGGTAGCCTTTTATACGATTTGAACACCGGAAGCCAGGTACGTTGCAGGGATTCATAGTTCGACATTCATAACCTTTACTCGAATTAGGTTTGCAACCTCATATAGTCTCTAACCTCCCATCAACTCGTCTCCACGCACGGCTTTCTTCGACTACCGCTTAAAATAAGATTTGAAGTATCCAACTCTCAACATGGTGGCCTCGTTGACCGGGCAGACCAATCGTAACTGGCGCCAGCGACGAGATTTTGCTGCTTTGGAACGCTTTTCCCAAGAAAGAGACGAGAAGGGGGAAGAGGGAAAGCAAGTTGGCTTATGCAGGGCAGACTCTGCTTGGGTGAGCTACTCAGCTAGGCGTTTGGGTGAAATATCAGTCGAAGGCATCACATGATCCCATCTTTTTCTCTAAATTAAAAACGTCTTGACTCTTGAGACCAGCCAGTCCGTGACAATCTAGTAGAGGTGAAGTTTCTTTATATTTTCAGATTCGTGCTAATCTCCTAATTTCCATCGATCTATGTGCGGACTCAAGATCTCGCCACGGTGGATGCAGTCGCAACCTAGGACGCTACGTGTTCAAGGCCCACTCCTCCTGCTTGCACAACTACGGTCTGCGTCACACGAAGAAAGTGAATAGTACATTGGCCGTTTACCCGGAATCTTTTTGGTGGTTATGGCCTGCTTTTGTCTTGTCATTTTTTAATTCCATTATGATAGGTGTTTTCAAGGGTTCGGTATTTGTGACCGGGAAGGCCAGAATTGTTAAAGGACAAGTGAAATCGGTTATTCTAATATAAGCCCTAATCGGCACGGGTCTACGTCGCTCTAATTGACATAGCCTTATTTGTGAAAGGAGGCTAGAAGTATATGTGTGCCTGTCGGCAATTGGGGTGTCTCATGATCACTTGCCGCGAAATCGGCTTACCGTAGATAATCTGTTTTGGCTACTGCAATTGCACCTGTCAACTGTGGAGCAAGGTACATCTATATGGCACTGCCAAAGGTTCAAGCCTTTTTTCCCCGCCTTTTATTCCTTTCTCATAATATGTTGCCAACAGCACCCACCTACAGGCGATGGGGCACGATTATTTCGCTCAGCAGCTCGTTCATTTTTCTTCTTGTACTATTAGCCCTGGTATGCACATTTAGAATATTCATTTGTGTCTTCCTGATAGCTGTTTTTTTACCTAGAAGGCGCCTGGTAGTGATGGGGAACTGAACCTTGGGCACACTTTGACCCATATTGTTCAGTCGGGAATTGGTCTTGACTGGGGGGATTTCTTGTCAGTGCATTCTTCCCCTCACATCGCATCTCATCTTGATTGTGATATCGGTTGCATTGTTGACAGGTATGTACCCGGATTCGGCGTTCAGGGTAATAATAGAGAGACGCCGGCGCGTGCGGTGGAAGCGACACCCAAACCACTGGTAAGGCCCAAACCGTTTTGAGCACAGCATAAATTCTAATATTGCGCATTAGCGCGCTACTCTAAAACCACTAGAGCGTTTGCATGTCAGTACTACTCCTGGTCTAGAGCAGCGAGATCTGCCTACGCCAGTCGTTACCGCAAATGTCGTCCCTTCTCATATTCTTGCGCCATGGCCGATTGGGTTGGTCAGCGTGATGGTCTCTTTCGTAACAGGGTTTTCAGGCTACCTTGGCCGAACTCCCAAATTATCGATTTGGACTTACATGGCCTGGACTATAACCCTGATCCGAATGTTTTGCGTAGGAATTATTGCGATCTTTCAATTGGCCCGGCATGATCCTGTTCCATCATCCACCGATGGTTCCATTGCGTTATTCGCGAACTTGGTTACGATTACTTTGGCTGCTTCCTGGGGTGCGAGCCCACTTTGGGTAGTAGTCGCCATAATTGCGGTGTGGGTGGGAGTGGTACCATACCTTGTGCGGGCAGTTGTTGGATTCGCGTCACCGTCATCACTTATCCAGTTTACGTTCAACCAAACTGGGCATTGTTTTGTTTCCAACGATGCAACGTGTGCACTATGTGCAAGTTCGCCAATCTTCTACCCCAATGGATGTGGGACATTAGACACAATCCCAGGATGTGTCAAAAATCTACTTGATCCTTCGAATGGCTCCATATCTTTTGACAGTCTACCGATAATACGCATCTCCCTTGTTGCGATCGCATTTCTTATGATATTGCCTACTACTATTCCGTTGACATTTGGAATACTTCGCCACCGGGCCTTCAGGATTGCCGGAAACTGGGGTCATTATCGGGCATTGTTATCTTGGTTCGGATTCTGCGCGTCTGCGGCTTTGATTATGGTCTCAGGGATATACTATGGTACCCCTCACCATGTTCGCGCCCTCGATTGCAGCGCACTGTTGTCGTGCAGCAACAATGTACCTATGAGTTGCACGCCTATCGATGTTGTTACACAGACATCTCCGAACGGCTTCCTCAAGCTTTGGGTGGATCATCTTAAATCGGAATATGTACCTGGGCTCTTGGCTTAGGGGTGTTGTTACGGCATTTATTTGATACTCCATACTCTTAGTGCCATACGAGCAGCCCTGATATTTTACTTACTTCTCCCTTTCTCATACTTGTCTAAATTGTCTATTAGACTGGTTCCAAAATTTGTGGTAATAGTAAGAGGATGCGTTAAGAGAATGTGTGTATGTGAGTGCCTGTGGGAAAAGGAAAATACAGAAAAACATAAACCCTCCCTTCAGGACAACTTGTCGGTGAGTTGTGCAGTGAACTTCTCTCGCTCAGGACGTGGGCCTGCTCCGAATTCCTAACCAAACATCCAAATATGGTGGTCGATAAAAGGATCCCATTCCCCGAGATTCTCGGCCACTCTAAAGACCTTTCATGGCCTGTAGTCGCACGTTAACCAACACTCCTCCGATTGCAACCTCAACGAGCCTAGTATCAGGCACTAACACACTGATAACTGGTGGACACTGGCAATCCAATCATATAAGTAACACGGTTTCTCCCGACTTGAAGCCTGGTGAGTACTAGTTGGCTGATCACGAGTACAGACATCCAATTTTCCCTGAGTTTAGGATTCAAGCGGCTCTCCAAGGAAACTGCACCAAGGGCTTTCTTTAACGCTAGACAAAACTTCGACCTTCCCAGATGTCACCCAGGCACTCGAATAGCTGTTCTGGAAAGAATCCAAGGTTGGATTCAAGGCGATGTTAATCCTGAATGCCCAGTGATGTGGCTTTATGGTGCGGCAGGAGCTGGAAAATCATCCATCGCGAGATCCGTAGCAGAATGGTGCGATGAAAAGAAACTTTTGCTCGCTTCATTCTTCTTCAGTCGTTCAGATCTGTCAAGAAACCATATCAAGCCCGTGATTGCTACTCTAGCATATGCAACCGTCCAATCCATTCCAGAGTGTCGAGCGCTCATCGAACAGGCCATAGAGTCCAATCCCCACATCTTTCATCTTTCGCTGAAAGAGCAATTTCACCGCCTCATCCTCGAACCCCACTTCCAAGTCACCCAAGCTGATTCTCTGCGTCGCCTTCCTTACGTTATCGTTATCGATGGACTTGACGAGTGTGTCCGGAATGCCGACGCCATCGTAAAGCTCCTCTCATCAACCCTTGATAAAAAATCACCCTTCAAATTGAAAGTTCTTGTGGCGAGTCGACCAGAATCTGTGATTCGCAATTCGTTCAACGACTCTATGGTGACCAAGTTGACTATTCCCCTTGCCCTAAGCGACGAGTATCACTCAGATGATGACATAAGGCGCTTCTTGCAAGATAAATTCACTGAAATAAAGCGCAACAGTCCCAGCAAGGCCCACCTTCCACACAGTTGGCCATCTAAGATGGACATCGAACGACTCGTTTGGAAATCGTCCGGACAATTCATATATGCAGCAACCGTCATAAAATACATTTCATCTGGCAAACGCATCAAGGCTCGGCTTCGTACAGTCCTCGATGTTGGTTCAACAAAATCTCCAAACGATGGCAAAGACGGCCTTCCCTTTGCTCACCTGGATGCGTTATACACCCATATTCTTACCTCTACAGGAGAAGGCCAACTCGAAATGGTAACACAGACAATGGCCGTATGTTTTCTCTTTCTAAGCTGTCCGTCCCGTGATTCATGGCCTTACATTGATCGGTCTCCGGAGAATATTATTGCTGACATTCTTGATTTCGACATCGAGGATGTTGCCTGGACTCTGGAAGAGCTCAGCTCAGTGATCCATGTTGGGCTAAATTATGTTAGCCTGTATCACACCTCCATGAGCGACTTTCTATTCGATCCTAGTCGATCTGGTCGACTGTGGGTAGATCAAGCACTGATCTGGAGCAAACTCGTTCGCTCTTACTTGAGGTTCTTATCCAGCACTTCCGATTATCAACTTAGCATAACCCTCATACGCGCCGTGATCACCGGGCTGAAAAGAGCGAGGTCGACCGAACAGCTTACTCAGTCTTTCAACTCATTTGATTCCGCACTTGTACTTACAAGAATACGTCCAGAGAATCCTTTCGACGACGACCTCCACCTTTCCTGGGTTCGACTCCTTGCCTTCCTTAACGTACGGTCATCCCTTACTCTCACTTTGTCTCCATGTTACTCATGAAAATCTTCAGAGCGCCGACAATTGGGTGGTTTTATATCGTAAACTAGTATCCACGTATGACCACTGGCTCGCCTGTACATTGCAACGCCAATCTGCTCTATCACGCACACATAGGGCTCGAGTTGCTTATTGTTCCATTCGACCTTATCCCAACATTGCCTCTGTCTTACCAACATGCAAACCACACGACCCTCCCACCTACCTTGAGTTAAAATCTCTATTTTCCGATAAAATTTTGTTTGCTATGCTGGAAGAAGGCCAATTGCCAGAAGCCCGAGCATGTGTGTTGGATGGTCAAGCCTCAGCCGTTTGCCACTGCATTCACTTCTTGATCGAAAACGCAGTCACAGGCCGTCTCGTTTATCTTCTACCAGGCCCTGACAGAAGCAAATCTCGGCCGTGGCTTTGGCGGAGAAGACCCTTTGCAAGCACCATGCCACATATTATCCGAATAGGACTTTCTAGGAAGGCAATGCGTCGACGCACATCGCGTGCTGCGGTCTTGCCATTCGGTACAACTCTTTCAATCAGTGAATGTGTGCCGTCGGATACACCACGCTGCTGCCAGTGGAAGCAAGTCCATGATACGACGAAGAGCGCACTCCGATCAATTCCTCGACTACTAAAACATTCTGCTGTATCTCCACAACTCGTGTTCTCTCTTAGAGCGGCATTGACACTTACCTGTACCTCAAGGGATTTAAGATCTCTTTGGCGTAAGGCTAAGAAAGCCATGACAAGCTATCTCGTCAATGTAGCCGGTTTGAAATCCCCAAGAAGGGTGCGGCGCCGGCTTAACAACCACTGTCCTCTCTCAAATATTCATGTTAACAATCCGTCAAAAACAACCATCGAATCAGTGACGTCTACTGCCAACACTCAGCTAACTACGAATGCTGACGAGCAAGTCCCCGGTACAAAGCTTTCTTTGGCTTACAAGTTGCACACCCGTATTCCGCTTTTTAATCTCAATGGATTCCTCAAGCAGTGCTGCATTGACTGTGACAGGGGCTGGGAACAACGGAAAACGGATGTGTCCGATCTCTTGGAAGTGGACTAGTTAGTTTATATAAGTACGGTTCAGTCATCAATCCGCTTCTCTCCACTATTATGAATACTGTATTATGTTGTATCAGGTAATCACTGCTGTGAAGAGGCAATTCGAATAAAACATTACTTTCCAATGTACTTGGGGTCTTCTTTTTATTTAATAAGACTACAACTTGCGATCATTTTGGCAGTACAGCATATTGGTTAGTATCTGTCATTACTCAATTTGCATAAATAACTGTCGTTTGTTTCATCGATCCCGATACAAGGTGCAATTCCTTATATGACACAAATGTCTCGCCGTCGATAGTTTCTGACATTATCTCATGGGAGAAAGGTTAGGAGAGGATATTTTTGTACACGGATCTCATACCAAACTGGTAATCGTGTTACTGGAGGGATTCAATGTGATCATTGCGTTCATAGAGGTAGAGACCTGGAACATATTCACATTTCCGCTCCCTTATGAATAATTATGTGAAAGGATTCAGGGGGAAGATGATCGATTCTAAGCGCTTAGCGGAATCCGCAACATCGGAAGCGAAGAGGAAGCGTCACGTCGTTATCTCTCCAACTGATATACGAACCCGGTTATGGCCTCATACTCTACGAGTTGAACGGTCCCGCATTTCGGGTGGTGGTCGCCAACCTGAGTGGATACATCCACACCAGTCTGGGGCATTAAAGGACTCGATCCTTTGGGAATTCTGAGCCAGTGACTGTGAGCAATGTGATATACAAAGATACGGCACATGGAGAAGGTGTGGCAGAAGGTGAATGGTTAACCGATTGGCCGATAACAATCGAGAAGCAGCTGCGAAGTAGCAAGTGGATTCCGAAACTCGGATATTTCATGGATGTCAGGGTATGTACACATTCACAATGGTTGGTGCAACGAGGAGCCCAAGTCACCGTCGCTGGCAGAGTCCTTCAAGTCAAACTATGATTTGAGCCACATAGCAAACTTCTGACTCGGACTTCTGAGTCTTCAGAATAGAACCTCTTATTTTGTGCTCCCTTCCAAAATGTGAACCGCACAAGGATCGATCAAGGATCGATCCGGAACTCGGTGATGCCAGTATCATTCATTTGTTTGGTTGACTTTGGCAAGATCCACCATCGTGCCGCACGAACGTTGCACGAACGCTGCATGAACCTTAGTTGACTCCACATCCACATATTCACTTCTAGGTTCTAATTCAAACCATACAAGTTCCTAAATGTGTCGTTTTACTGGAGACAATGAGGCATCAATGATATATTGCCATGCGTGCAGATTTGACCCCCAATTGAGGACGACCCACTTTCCCTTGCTGTTCCCAGCTACAGAGTTGAGTTGTTCCTAAACATACTCTGCCTTTTCGCTGAAATATAAACAGTAAATCGAAATGAAAGACGGCTTTGCTAGCAGTGTCTTGAAGGTTTGTTCGTAGTGTGACCGAGCCATTGGGTTAATCCAACGCTACAG
>JAIUJM010000802.1:0-12262 GCA_026262225.1 Inosperma sp. D86 | reverse complement strand
TAGCACGTCTTGTGCCCAAGGCTACCTTAACTGGGACTATAACTCTTTGTGGACCCTTGCTAGCACGTCTTGTGCCCAAGGTTATCCTAAACTGGGACTCTAAACTCGCTTTGGGCTCTTGCTAGCATGTCTTATGCTCAAGGGACACCCATAAACTTCCTTTCTTTCTTTAAGACATAACTCTAGACTCTGGAGTATATTTCAGAAACAAAGGGTATATCTCGCTTTCTATAGCTCTAGCTCAATGGTCCTTCACTTTTCTAAGTATCAAATGTGCTCTAGCTACCTGCTGAAGTCTGCTAGGCATCTCTATACAGAAAACCACAGGGTTCTTTCATTCTGAGGCTAGGAGCTCCCTCCTTAGGCTTGTGGGCCCAGAGGAGTGCAAGTGCACCTGCCTGGAGGGCCTCTTATGAGCAAGAAGGCTCCTCTTTTATAGCTGAGGCCCTAGAAATCGTCAGATCTGACTAGGAGATTTCCTGAGTGAATCTGAGTAAGCTAGCATATGATTTTCTGGTTTCTTGTGCTTTTTTTCCGAAAATCTCTCAGGCTTTCCTCCTGAAATTGAATTGAACCGGCTCTAGCAAGCAGAGAATGTGATCCTCCTGGCCAGAAACAGTAATTCACATGCTTTTATTGGTCATTTTTCCGAAGATGAGTCATTAAGATTATGCCCCTAAGGAACTCCTGTTCTGGAATTCCAGTCCTGTGATTTTATTCAATTGATTTGCCATCTCTTGTGATATATTCCTGGGTACCTGAGGAGGCTAGGTCCAGAAATCACAAGAGCTTGCAAGGAATCACAAGGATCTACCAGTAATTTTGTCTCAAGGTCAGATCTCATGCAGCTAGCTGCTATTGTTCGTCAAAAACAAGGCCATCTTTACATACTAATGTGATGCTAGCAGGATTAGCTACTTATTCCAGGTTTGCTTTAGCCTTTCACAGCTCTAGCTAAGGTCTGGATCAAGCTAGCTTTCGCAAATCGGGCTAGGTCACTTATAGAAGCAGCAAAATGTGTCCTATAGCTTCGTTTCATATAATAGAATGACTTTCTCTAAGTTTCTGAGCATCCAAAGGTTTGCTCTAGTCTTCTAGAAGAGCTCCTGCCTTGTTTTAGCAAGATAGAGCCACTAGCTCCCTTTTCCAAAGCACTCTGTGTTATGCACTTGTGCTATTTTTGGAAATATCAGCTATATAAGGAAATACTTGTTCGCTTTTAGCAATTCTGCTATACTGCAACACAAGCATGAGTCTCAACACACTTATTCTTTATGGTAAAAGCCTTTGGTAGGTTTTTCTAGCATCCAAGACCCCTACTATTAATAGCAAGCAAGGATTTTCTTTGATATCTCTGCAGTAACAAGCAAGACTGACTGCTGTACAACAAGCCAACTCTATACCATGCCTTCAGCACTCATATCTGTGATTTCCCTGGATACTAAGGAGCACTAGACTGTCAGGCTCACATTGCTAGTGACTTTGATTGTGTGAAACAGTGTACTTTTCAGAGCTAGCCAGTTTTGAGGCGCAACACCGCAATTGATCAATTTGATCATGCCATTGCCCTGGATAAACCACTTTCTGACCTAACCTCCCTCCCTTCTAGTGTAGAAGGTTCGCCTGTGGCCCAAACAGTTGAACTGCTGCTACTAATTGATGAATCTTGGACAGAGCTACTCGAAGAAGATATGGCTATTTCTGATGATGAAACACCAATGGCTACACTTGGGGATTTCAATACCGCATCAGACTCATCAAAGTGTGAAAAAAAGAATAAGAATAAGAGAAAGTCCAAGAAGAAAACACTAAATGAAGCTGCTCGCAGCAAGAAAACCAGCCATATTTGCTGAGCAAGGGCCAGGGCTGTGGCCAATGCCCAGCAGAAAAGTGCACAGGCAGAGAGGCCATCACTCTACGAGGCCAAGCCTTATATGAAGAAAAAATTCATCAACAATGCAACCCTGGTACAAACTGACTTCAACGCATCAAACTTTCCTGTCTGATCCACCGGCTATGTTAGCACGGGCGGCTCAAGTTTCAAGAAGGCCATCAACATTAAGGAGTTGGTCAAGAAAAAGGGCTTCCACCTTGTGGAATGGGATGGAAAGTAAGTGATGCATTGCTTATCTTCAATTTTAACATCTGAACACCCAAAATTACCCTCCATAGGAGCATTCCCATTGTTGATTTGAAGGGCCGTATCATTGCAGTCATCGTTGTGCCACCAAAAGATGAGACCTGGGAAGATGTTCACTCTGAGGTTGCAACCCTTTTGGAGTCAATTCGTCCCAGACTGAATTTGTTAAAGGGGGACTTGCACCATTGTTGAGGGAAGTTTGTGGCTCTAGGCTGTGGCATTTCTCAGGGCCAAGGCCAATCAGTTCCCATAGTTCTCAAGCAAGATGGTCCGAACGGCCACCTTTTTGCACAGCTTTTTTCTGACCCCAACATGATTTGCATTGCTGCCACCCAGTCTAGTAAGTTGCTAGCGCTATAACACATTACCAACCCTAAATCCTGCTATAGGTGCCTTCGCAATCTGGGCCCCAGACCTCTACCAGGCATATGCAGAAAACATAGAGAAGCTCTGCCAACATGACCCAAAACTCAAGCAAAACTTTGCTAACAGCATGTTTGCATGTGCGACTATGAACTTTGGACCGTGCACTGTTTGTTACAAATATATGGACTTAGGCAACTTGACTTACAGGTGGTGCGCCATCACAGCATTGGGAGAGTTCAATTACATGCAGGGTGGGCATCTTATATTATGGGAATGTAAACTTGTCTTAGAATTCCCTCCAGGCTCAACCATTCTCCTTCCTTCAGCTTGCATATTGCACTCGAACACAAAGATTGCACCTGGAAAAACTCATTATTCTTTTATGCAATACACATCAGGTTCTTTATTTTGCTGGATTGACCATGGGTTCATAAACAAAGCGAGTTTTTGGGCAAACACCAACCTTGATCCTGTTATATATAGTAATAAACTGGAAAAGAATGTGTTAAGGCTAGAAAACAGACTCAAACTCCTTCGTAAGATCTAAATAACATGTAATCTATGTGTGGAGATTGTAGTATATACTGTTAAAAATGGAATACTCGTCGGTTGTGGAATGCTACCAGATTTGATTGTGACAATGAGATAAGGAACTGACAACTCGAAGTGTTTTAACGGTTCACCCAGTCAAAGATTTAAGTAGCTCTAAAATTTTCTTCTAGAATATTGTTTACGAAATGAGAAAGTATCCACAGAAACTCACCAAAGGCAAAAAATCCAAACAAAGAGGTAGAGGAAAATTGGTGATTTTGCAATCGACCAAAAAAGCAATCAATGAACAAAAACAGTAGTAATACCTCAAATAAATGCAAATAAGTATCTTTTTTCACCTTCATAATTTGTGACACACAGGTTCATCCTCCTGCTTAACAGTCACTGGACCAGATATATGGATTCTGATGCGCCTGACCAAAGCAAAAATGCTGATAACATGATACTTCAAGAATAGTTAAGGCAGCAGCAACATAATATGTTATGTCAACGTTACAGAGAAAAGTGGGCTTTTGCACCTTCCAGCTGCTGTTCTTATGTGTTCATCTAACCAACAAAACCACCACATAATAGAAACAAAGTTAAACTATGACAGCAGGCAAGGGAAAGGGCACAACGGTGTGTAATTTACAATACTACTATTTTATTATGGCTCATATTGTCCTTTCAAACTCCAGGAAGAAAGAGGAATTGTCTCAGTCAGAAACACTCAACCAGAAAGAAGCTTAGCTGCTTCGCTACTGCCTCACTGCTAAACAGTACCAGGAAAACCATAGAGTCCAGATCAATAACAAAGCATGGCTTCAAAAAGTGAGGTAATTTATTTCACTCTCTTCTTCGGGATGACCCAACTAATTTATGCCCAGCAACTGACGTAAAGTGAGTCAGCAGCCCCAATACGAGCTGGATTTACAATCTGAAAATGAGGACTCAGAAGAAGACATCTTCGAATCCACTCCTTCTGGTCTTTTTTGATCCAATAGTTGTAATGGTGATGGCAATACCCAGCTCATTCCTGAGGATTCTCAACCAGATGGCAGGTGTAGTAATTGCGCTGAGGCCAATAATGTGGCAATATTCTGAAACAAACATTTCCAATCACACCAAGGGCCACTCATTGGACAGATCTCTTCTTACGGAACCAGGATCTTGGTGCCAAAGGTGACTCTGAAAAAGATAGCCGAGGCATGTGAATCCATGTCAATGGGAAAATGGTTGGAAGTTCATTTCGAAAAAGTCAACCAATGTGTTTGATACTAGCTTAAGGGATAGAGTAGTTAGCCAAAATTAAATAACAGTGCAAAGTTAGCTGAAATTAATTGTTTTCTTATCACTGTATGAATTGTCTGCAACAGTTGCTTTCTGTAGCTCATCCCAATGCAATGGTATTGTCAATTGGGACTGTTACATCTCCAACTAAAGGGTATTTCCAACATCTCATTTAAAGGCACAACAATTTATTTAGCATGGGAACCCGAAACAATATTCACATATGCACATCACACTACTAGAATATGTAAGAACCCGATGAACACAACCCCTTTCAAACTGCATCTGATTCATATCCAATGAGTTCATCTTCAAATTCATCGTCGGAGTTCGGCTCATCAAACTCGAAAGGAATGTTGTAGATGCTGTCAGAAAGTGGCCTGCATTCAACCTTCTCCACAAAGAATGCAGTTGAGTAGGTTTTGTAGGTCTCATCCCAGCTGGAACACTTGCAGTGGCAGTTGTGAGGAACACCAGAGACAAGCAGAAGGACATCGTTCCTGTTATTGATAACAATTAGTATAGCAATCTGAGTATCAGTGGGAATAGTTACCAATTTCCATAGATTCCAACTTTCTGGCCAATAGTAACAACATAGTATTCCTTGGAAGAAAAGTATTGCAATTCATACAGGTTGCAGCAGTAGTAGAAGGGCCAATTGGAAGTTGGGGTCCTTTTTACAGATGCTGGAGTAAATGCGGCTGCATTTCAAGGAGTCCTGTTGATTGAAGTGGACATATTTGTTGGAGTAAACCCTCAAGACTTCTTTGGAGTAGTGAAAAGCTTGTTTTGGCCAGCCACTATGAATGGAGACAAAGGCGGAGTGTACTCTGTCTTAACGACAGTGCAGGTGACCGAGTGCATCTTCTCAACTTCCTTGGTGATCATCTTCTTCACCACTGGGGTGGTAGGGACATCGACTGCAGGGTCTGCAATACTAGCACCTAGAAAAATTGTGGTGAAACTCAGATAGTAATATGAAAGTAGAGGAGCATACTTATGATCAAGCATGTCTAGGAATGAGAAGTGCTCGAGCAAGGAGTGCCTGTCAACAGAGCAGAGGTCAAGCAAGGGATGCCCATTGACAGAGCAGAGGTTGAGCGAAGGGTGCCCGTCGACAGAGCAGAGGTCGCAGTACTAGTTTTCTTGGGGGTAGAAGGGACACCTCTGTTTCCTTGGGTCACAGTAGCAGTGGAAGACACAGAAGAAAGTGCAGGCATCCTAGTTTTCTTGGGAGTGGAGGGGAGACCTTTATTTTCTTCAGTCAAAGTAGGGGGATTGGAAACTATGATAATAACCTGATATTAGAATAAAAAAAAACCCTGATTTTAAGGTGATTTGGGACAGTTCTGGATGCCAGAATCTTGGAATTTTGATGATCTCAGATCAGATCTAACCTGGCCATTTTACCTTGACAAATTTGGCTAGCTTGTGTGCAGTAATTAATTTCTGCCGTTACCTGGCCTAAGGTATTGGAATAAAAACTGTCAATGGTTGAAAATGTTACAGAAATAACTTGATTATACTATAAGACTGGTATAAAGGGTTGTTGCACCATTGCATGAGGCAATTCTATTACCCCTTGTTCTCTGTGCATACCCATATACGAGATTCGCTTAAACGCTTTGAAAATGCCAACGTGAGTGCCATATTCTGACTGCAAGTCCATTTCTGAATATACTCCTGTTGTGACAGTAATTCCTCCATGATGTCAGCCTGTGCTGCTTTCCATGGATTGCATCTAAGTTTCTTGGAAGACCAGCTCAATGGTTATGCTGATTCTTTGGTTGATGGTCGAGAAAACGACTTCATCCTTGATGTTCAATGCCAATACTTTAAGTGTTTTCTGATTACTCTACCACATGAGACAGAACCGAGTCAAGAGTCACTGGATTTGGTGGATGATAATGGCCCAGATCTGGAGCATAAGGAGCCAGATCCTAAGGTAATGATGGAAGACGAATATCAGTCAGCCTTGAAAGAGTACCAGGATCAGTGCAAGTTGATCCTTTTCTGGAAAGATGTGAGTTCACATGATTTAATGTTTGATGCTTCCTTCAAGCAAATCAAACGTTGGCTGAAGTACCACCACAACAAACAAGATTCCATTGACATGAAGGCCTTTGCTTCTGACAATCCTCTCTCTGTCTTCTTTGCAAAGCTCACTGGTTCTGACCTCAAGAAACCCCATAAGGCTATGCCATTTAATTTATGGGCGAAAAATGAACTTGTTCGTGCAAAAATCCAGCTAGAATTCAATAATGTGGTTCGCTGTGAGGATATAGATAGGAAGAACTGGGCGAAAACTTGAAGTGAGATCACTAGGTGATTTTTTGGTCAGTTACCCAAGGCAGAACAGAAGGAATGGAGCAAGCTAGCGAATGAGGAGCATAAATGTGTCCTCAAAGTTTACGAAGATATTTTGGTTAACAAAGCATCCAATAGTTCTGAGAAACAGCAAAAGTAAGCTTTTCATCTTGAACTTCTTTCCCACTTTCTAAATTTTCCTGATACAGATGTATTGACAACCTTGCATATGTTCTTTAACCAATGCTCAATCTTGTACATGAACACACTGGGATGCAGGTTATGATAATTATAGAGGGTCCAGAGCCTGCAGACCAAGGTCGTTTGAATATTATTGGGTAAGTTTTTTTTTTTTTTTCGAGGAAATGCTTTGCTGACGTTCTTCAGCATGCATGCTGGTTGCATCTCTGGATCTGTCGCAATGAATTTCAGCCAAGCATTTAGAAAGGAATATAGGGAGATTATTATTCCCCTCTATAGCGAGTATTTGAAATGTTGCTACAGTATGTTCATTTTATTGTTTCTATCTTCGGATCTGATTCTCTGTTGTTTTGAACAGCACCTGATGAATGTCGTGCTTGAGCCATCGGGAACAGGGAAATATGTCTTCAGAACATCTTCAAATCAGAAGATGGGAGCACTGTTAACTTCAATTCAGTTGACTGGAAGAAAGGGATGCCAACTCAATTCGCCCTCCCTCTACATCCGCCTGGTCTGCCCCACCCTCCTCACTTGCAAGCTGTAATATTGTCCAATAATCCTTTTGGGAATCCAACCTATTTCACATCCCACACACCCACATTTCTTCCAGATCCATTGCATCATGTCTCTTCGCCTCCTTCAGTCACTCAAAGGAAGTCACCTGTTCTCAAAAATGTGCTTACTATTTCATCAATAACATCTACCAGCGTTGAGTCCATGGTTAATGCTTTAGAAAAGTCCTCTGATAATCCTTTTGGGAATCCAACCTATTCTCCATCCCACACACCCATGTTTCTTCTGGATCCATTGCATCATGTCTCTCTGCCTCCTTCAGTCACTCAAAGGAAGTTGCCTGTTACCAAAAACATGCTTGCTACTTCATCAACAACATCTACCGGTGTTGAGTCCATGGTTGATGCTTCAGAAAAATCGTCTGATAATCCCTTTGAGAATCCAACCTATTCTCCACTCTGCACACCCACGTTTCTTCTGGATCCATTGCATTGCATCTCTCCGCCTCCTTCAACCACCCAAAGGAAGTTGCCTGTTCCCACAAATGTGCTTGCTACTTTATCAACAACATCTACCAGTGTTGAGTCCATGGTTGACGCTTCAGAAAAATTGTCTGATAACCCTTTTGAGAATTCAACCTATTCTCTACCCCGCACACCCATGTTTCTTCTGGATCCATTGCATTGCATCTCTCTGCCTCCTTCAACCACCCAAAGGAAGTTGCCTGTTTCCAAAAATGTGCTTGCTACATCATTACCAACATCTACCGGCATTGAGTATGTGGTTGATGCTGATGCATCAGAAAGCTCCCCAAGCCCTACAGCCAGGGTTTTGTTGGCTAAACATGCCCCTGCAGTCAATAAGAGTATGAGTGGACAACAGAGTGGAGACACAGCTTTAAGTGAAAGGAACAGGTGAAGGGAGCAAGCAAGCTGTTTAGGAAGAGAGTGTGTGATAATGGCGACAACTGGTTGCAAACCTCGTCCAACACTGAAGACTACCAAGCATACTGCACTGTGTTCCACTACTATGGAAAACAAGGAGAATGTGCTCACTCATGCATCTTTCAAAGCTGGAGCCAATGCTGTATCATGAGAGCCAAGCACACACCAGGCATCAACACTTTCTGGTGTGGGTGCTGTTTCAAAAGAATCTACTAAACAGAAGGAAGAAGGAGAGAAAAGCAGCAATAAATGAACCAGGTCGTCCTCAACCTACAATTCAGATCCAGCCATTCAGGAGGCTTGCAAACTTTTTCTTTCTGGCTCCTCTACACGTTCACACCACCTTTGCAGCCGCACCAGAAGCAATCATTGCTACCACTGTCAACCAAGTACTCTATACTCTCCTCAATCAAATTGCTCTCATCATTCTCACCATCCTACTGTATCTCCTCATCGCCGAGCTGATCAACAGGTACAAGCACAACTGTCTGTAGGTTGTAGAAGATTACCTCCACTTACGTTCCACCATCCTGAGTATCTGGCATCTCAGTATGAAGATTTTAACTCTAAATGCTATTGAAAACTCTTCTCCCAGCAATGCTCTTTCATCATCACCAATGGGCTTATTACACTATGAAGAGAAATATTTCATCAAAGGGGAAACGCTTGACTACATTGTCGCAACCCTGAACATCTCCAAATGGATGATGGACAGGAAGCTTCCCCTTACAGTCCAAGAACTCTTGGTAAGGCTGGACACCCCCTCTATATCCCAAAGAACTATTCTCTTGCATTCATGTTGCTCATAGTGAAGAACCATAGAGAAAAGAATGTTGCCTCCGCAAGCAACATCCTGCTATTAGTACTCCAAAGCCAAATCAAGGAAGAACCTCTCACCAAATTGGAACGACACCTTACCATTAGATTCTCTGAAACTGCGACAGGGGAATTGACCCCATAGAACCAGACTTTGATGTTCTCGAATCAGTTGAAGAATAATTCCAGGCGAAACTCAAATGGGAAAATGACATCAAAGACTATCAGAATATGTTGAAAGGAGATTATCACCTTCACGAACATCTTGATTACCACCAATCCAAAGCAGAAGCATATTGGAAAGCCATCAAACCAGTACAAATGATTAACCTTACCGATGACAATTTTCCCCTTGATTTCTATGAAGAAGAACAACTTCTGCAAACTGACTTTTATTGAAGAAGTCAACGAACGAGAATTTCAATGTTACGATCAACAAAGATACAAGATTTGCACTAAGTGCAAATATCTCCTTGAATATGACCAAACACTTTGGGCAATGGCTGGTGGAGGAATTAACCAGTTCAGCATTACCTGTACATCAGGAAAAACCCTTTTACTTTAAGGCAACCTGGATTATCCCTTAGGGATATTTGGGAGCCCCAGGGACATCTAAGAAACCTGTCAAACCTCAGGTTATTTTCAAAGTTCTACAGGATATCCTGGAAAACTCCAGGAACCTCTGAGAAACCTGGCAAACTTGAGGTATTACCCAGAGTACCCTCAGCTATCCTAACAAACCTGAGGTAGTCCTGAATTAGCCTGAAATTAACCTTAAGCTAGCCTGAGGTTAATTCTGAATTAGCCTGAGGTTATCTCTAAGTTGCCCTCAGATAACCCTAGATCAGTTCTAGATTACTCTGGGTTAATTCCAGATTAGCCTAGAGTTAACCTTAGGTCTACTCTGGATTAATCCTAGGTCTGTCCTGAGTTAACCCTAGGTCTGCTTTAGGTTAACCTCAGGATTGTGCTGAGCTAACCTGGAGTAATCCAGAGTAACCCAGGTATATTCTAACAAATCTGCAACTCTTATCACTAAAAAAAGAATATAGTTTCATTAGTAGAGCAGAATAGTATATAATATCAGTATAAATTCACTGTAATTATATATAAAATAATTGGTTTATAGTGTGAAAATTGTAAAACATATAACTTTTTACTTGCCTTTTCTGTCATCATTGGGACTTGTTACTATGATTTTCTGGCCTCAAATCAAAACAAATAGTAAATAAAGATTTGATCCCATTCAAACACTTATTCTGGAAATTAATAAAAACATATCAAGTTTAATAAATGGACTTAGTAATGGAACTTTGAAGTTATAAGTTCAAGTCTAATTATTAAATTAGATTAAGGATTATTATAAATATAAGCCAATATAAAATAATGTAAAATAAATTTTAAATTAGATTTCATATACTTTAAATTAATCCAGGACTGTCCAGGGCAATCCAAGGCAACTCAGGGCAACTCAGAGCAGATCCAGGACAATCTGAGGCTGATCTGAGGACCTGAGGCTAACCTGGGGCTAATCTGAAACTGACCCAGGGTATCTTAGGTTTTTTCTAGTCACAGACTTAGGTTGAGGGACACCCAGGGACACCTGGCAAACCTCATAACCCTGGTAGTCCTAGGGATACCTAGGGTCCCTAGGGTGACCTAGGTCAGACTTAGGCCATCCTAAAGCTATAGTGTTTTTCCTGATGTAAATGCAAGAACCAGAGAAAAGTACCAACCACACCTCCTCCAAATACACTGTCGCCCAAGCGACAAGATACGCCACCTTCACTCATGATTCCTTCTCATATTCCACCATCACAAGAAGTAGCACCAACGGTGCCACCAATCAACCCCTTTGTTGCAATGAATGTCAATGATGTCGAATTCATCACCCAGTATATGATATTCGCTTGCAACTGAACAACAAAGATCTGCGAAATTGAATTGCAAATAATGACAAGAAACAAGCCTTGGACGCCTTCCTTGCCAAAATCGACAAAGAAGAAAACTACCACAAACTAGCCAATACTGCCCAAAGTTCTATCCATGAAACTCAGGCTCTCATTAACTCAGCAAACAACATTATCCAAGGGACCCAGAAGTCTCACACCTACATATTCCAACACATCAAAGGATTGATTTGCGAATCCAAGGAAATTTTCCAAGCAATCGCCTCTCTTTCTAAAGGGCTCATGCAGTCCTTTCTGAAGAAATTGACCATCAAGATGCGAAAGGTCTTCCCCAATGGCATTCTTGCTAAACAGATGCTACAGGAAAGCAAACGCCAAACCTGGAAGCGACAATCCTACTCATATAATGCTACTAAAGGACTTTATGTGTCCTACTACTTCCCCAACCCACAATATGCCAATCACATGTGTACATTCTGTACCCTTGTTGGTCACACCGCCAAAGTTTGTCCGGACCAACAGTGCTTACGATGTATGGAGTATGGACATTCCTGCACTCTGTGCTCCATATAGGAAAAGCAAAACCACAACAAGACCATTTTCATGGTTCTCATCAACAAACGAACCCCCACCGATGAAAAACCTCCCGAATACCAGTCTGAAGTTGGACATGACCAACCATCTCCAACGTACACAGCAATTGACCTCCTATCTCAATCACGAATGCCAATGCCCGATTTTGGAACCAACGCGCAACAAGTCCCCTCTTCACTCACCATTTCTGAGTTGGAAGAAATGCAACTCCACTTACAAGGACCCCCTAACCCCGAATTCAACAAGTGACTTGACAAGCTCACGAATAGCCTCCGTGAGCGACTCACAGCACTTCATAATGGAATCTGTTACAAATGTAATTCCATTGAAACTGAGCATGCACCCAACTGTCCCTCTCGACATTGTGCTCACATCAGATCAATCTGAGGAGTTCCCCCTAATATCGCCTGATGAAGAGCTGCTCAAGAATAGAAAGCCTGACAACTCGAATATCAACAGGAACAAGAACTCGCCTTATGATCCTGTTAATGCAAATACATTCACGAAGTATACGACCAACTTATGTCCATCAGGAAAAACACTTTGGCTCTAGTGTGTTCCAGGTTAACCTGAAATTTTCAGGTTTTCTAATAGTTCTCAAGAATAATCAGATTACTCTTGAGACAGACTAGATCAACTCTTAGGGTTCT
>JAIUJM010000801.1:0-12264 GCA_026262225.1 Inosperma sp. D86 | reverse complement strand
TTTCGGTGTTTGTAGATTGACACCTTGTACCGTTTCTGAATTGAACAAGCACTCGATTGTTTCCTGATGACAAAAAATAATCCAATGTTCTAAACCCACCGCTAATGGACATGTCTCCACCCACATACAACCCACATATATATTCTCGGATTTATGTTCAATTGTCTGAGTCGTTTGTTACAGTACAGCCATCGTTCTTGCCGTCTCCCAGGAAACATAATCACTCGTGGTGAACAATTCAAAATGGGGGCCTTTGAATCCCTGTGGACAACGGGGCCACTCAAAGTCTGTATCAATTTTCAAGATTTGGCTGGACATTGACTTTTCTTTTTCATGCAGCACATCAACTGATTTCCTTATACTATTCTGTTCTTGTCAAAAGTACAACGAATAATAGCTTTGTGACTGATCCACAAAACGATCGCAAACGATGTGGGCTAGGGCAAATACTTATGTCACCGATAACGGCACGGTGGAGATGACCAGCACTGTGCGCAATATATTGTAACAAGTGGTGAGGGCGCGGGTGATGAAGGCGACTTTATATTTATTAACACTTGTATGTGGATCATTTTGGTTTTTTGTTCTAAGACTCCTTCGGCCGCGTCGATGCTTGGGAGGGTAATTACGGGGTTTCACGATTATTCCATCTGTACGTCAACTACAAAATAAGTATCAGAGACACTTATTTTAAACGTAAGAAAGCTGAAAAGATTTTTTGCAAGTGCTGAAGTTGTGAAGACGCTAGTTGACGAGTGTGGGATGTGGTACTTTGTCCAGTCTACAGCCACATATGCAGTCGAAGGCTGGTCCCTCAACAAAGCAAGGGCTTGTGCGATAGGGAAAAGCTAGCCGGAAGATAGATGAATAGAAGGGTCATAATGCTATTTGAACCCTTTCGTCCATTCCGAACCGTAACTAAATGCATTTACTTATTTTAATTATTGGTTGCCTGTGGAAATATCTACCTGCCACTGGCAAAACTGCTAAAATACGGAGGAAGAGACCTAGTTTACACCGTTCTGATACAGCAAGTTGAAATGCTTGATCGTGGGTGGTGGTCCGTGGAACTACTATGGTGCGACGAGGGTTGCAAATCAAAAGGTAGGGGGCAAGCGAAGGGTGTAAATAAATATTATTCTACGAGAATACATATTCCATATACTCATTACCGTAACTCAAGCACCGAAAGAGAAGGCATATTGTTCATCTATCGATGGTGATAGACCTGTTAAGGAACAGCCAGGCATAACCCACTGAAAACAGATTTCAAGTAACCTACAGAGAACATCGTCAGAGGTCACTACAAAAGAGGCTACACACATACTGGTTTGCGTTGAAACAAATGCACTAGACCGTGACGCTGTAACGGCTGCATCTGATTATCAAGTTCTTTCCCAGCTTCCGTTTCCCCAGTGCATCGATTCAGTGTTACAATTTCTTCTTGAAAGGATGTCACTTGGGGGTTTGATCCGATAAGCCGTCGGACTATATTTTGAGAATTATTTTGAAGGAAGCGGTCAATCTTGGCGCCCCGGACCAGCATAGGTTGCCATATTTTGGAAAGTCCTACCTCCCTTTGTCGGCCCCGCTCAGGATGAATTTTGTCCCACATTGTGGTCACAAAAATGACCTTCTCTGAGAAATTGTCTCCACAGATCTTCCTGAAGATTCTCCAATTATGGAGAGCCGTGCCCGACATATGTGTATCTGTAATTCGATGAAAATAAAGCATTCCGGTGAGTTTGATGTCTTGTTCGTAGCTAGTGATCGCAATAGGTTTTGGTATGGAAATAGAATGTATAGTGAACCGTACGTTTTCTTTAACCATTCCCCAATGAGCTCTAGAACGGTGAGGTCCTTCATTTCTCCATCATCGAAAGTAGGGGTATCAACCAAGACAACATTTCGATCGAAGAGCCGAATCCTGACGCCGCAAACCTTCCGTGTGCATGGTTTCAGGCTGGCTCCGGACCACTTTGTTGACTTTGTCAGGCAATCTATAAACTGAAGGAAGACTAATTAACTTTTATTAAGTCATTAAAAAAGGAGCTCTTGCTTACATGGCTCTTTCCAGCGCCAGTCGGCCCCATTAAGCTGGACTATTGCGTGAGAGAGTTATTTGCATCCATAGGAGATGAAAGCCATACGCGATAAGACTGTCGTCAGCTCTGATCTGTTCAGGCTTCTTGATAATCTTGGGATTCGACATTGTGGAAGGGGCAGCTGGTGTCAATGAGCGCCGAAAACGAATTGTCTACACTGTCCCGTGGGTTGACTGTGAAGTCTCCCAACACGAGTTGTTGGCCATAAACGTGGTTGAGGCGTGGGCCAAACCTACCACATTGTTTCCAATTGAATTGTTCCTGCATCGAAAGACCTCAGTACAGTGAGATGAGTCGGTAATTTGCTTTTCTGATTGAAGGACAATTGTCAACTGGCATCGGCATGTAAATTGGCCGTTGGAAGGGAATCAGATCAGGGTGTTGGAAGACAAGAGCACTAGGCGTGTGTTAGAGCAATGTCCAGCGATTAGCGTTCAAGAGTCCGTTATGCTGGGTGGTGAATGTCAACGTTGACTGTTCTATTCAACATATCCCACAGTGTACATTTGGATACCGACTAAGTAGCCGAAGACACCGCTCACACCGCTCCAGGACCTTACAGACTCAGGGTGTTACTGCGGTATTGCACAATCTCATTAGGCAAAGCAATATCAAATCAAAAACTAGCGACAAGCAGACTAGCTACAAAATGAAGAGAGTACAGAATTATTTATGTACAGAGCTCAAACATGGAAACAAAGATTCAAGGATGGAAAAATGGATATGAGACAGCTTCTATTCATCGTCTCTCGGAGTCAAATATTCTGCAATGGATGACCGTCCTCTTCCATCGATGGATCGACCACTAGGTCTTACACATCTGGTCTCAACCAGCACTGCTGCAGGTTGCAGTAGGTGGTGCTCCTGGAAGATCGGTTCCAGCAATAGTCCTATCCCACGTTGCATTGAAGACCTTCTCCATCTCCTCTGCGTCGACATACACCCATGAGCCTTCCTGATTGTAAGTCCGGGCATTGTTGAACATGAGCCTCCAATCATCCGGATAGGTGATGACATTCTTGTAGTAATTTGAATTGCTCCGTTTACGAATGACGGAGAGGGCAATGGGATTAGTGATGATGCGGTAGTAGTCAGGGTAATCTCGTTTGTCGGGGGGTTCACGGAAGAGTTCGCAGCGTTTCCTGCCTGTTTCGTCTTCACAAGCCAGAACAGCTTCGTAGCATTCCATGAAAACCTTCTTCATCCTGTCTTGCATGGCAGGTGTCACATCTGGGCCTTTATTATTTGGGTTGGCAGTCGCTTTCATCTTCCGGCGTTTCTGCAACCAGCAAATATAAGAATGTCATCTTGCAGAACTCACGAGGAGGCAATAGGTAGTCTTGCTCCGGGCCGCCGGTGGCGCCGTGGTGGTAAATACATGTGTCACGTGTACGGTTTCCAGGTTTTGTTTGAACTTTGTGAAGCATCATCGTCGAAATCCGTCGAAATCTGATGTATTTGAGTGGAATTTCACCACAGGAGGCTGCTAAACGATAGGAGAAGCGCAAGGAGCAGGAGGAGTGGATTGTCCAGGAAGCAAGCCGATGGAATGGACGAAAGCTGTGGACGTTAACGTGGTGCAAGCGTCCTAATCACGGTACGGAGAAATACAAGTTTTGCTTCTAATAAGCTTAGTCTTTCCTGAGTGGTTTTTGAAAACCTGTACGGTATTGCATAGCAGAGCCAATCAAATAGAAAATTACAAAGGTTACACAAACAAAACTACAAGATGAAGAGGGTACGGTATTATTTAAATACAGAACTCAAACACGAAAATAAGAACCTAAGGATGAAAAAATGGATACGAGACGGCATCTACTTATTCATCGTCGCTGGGAGTCAAATACTCTTCATCACTGAGAACTTGCTTCCTGCTGATACTCCTATTTCGAGTAGGCGGAGGAGGTCCGTCCTCTTCCATCGGTGTGAGAGCAGAAGCATAAGACCCTGTAGTCGATCCAGATCCACCACCACCACCAGCACTGCTGGAGGTTGCAGTAGGAGGTGCGCCTGGAAGATCGGTTCCAGCAATAGCTCTATCCCACGTTGCGTTGAAGACCTTCTCCATCTCCTCTGCGTCGACATACACCCATGAGCCTTCCTGATTGTAAGTCCGGGCATTGTTGAACATGAGCCTCCAATCATCCCGATAGGCGATGACATTCTTGTAGTAATTTGAATTGCTCCGCTTACGAATGACGGAGAGGGCAATGGGATTAGTGATGATGCGGTAGTAGTCAGGGTAATCTCGTTTATCGGGGGGTTCACGGAAGAGTTCGCAGCGTTTCCTGCCTGTTTCGTCTTCACAAGCCAAGACAGCTTTGTAGCATTCCATGAAGGCCTTCTTCATTCTATCCCGCATGGCAGGTGTTACGTCTGGCCCTGTATTATTTGGGTTGGCAGTCGCTTTCGTCTTCCGACGTTTCTTCGAAACATCAAAGATAAGTAAAGCCCAAGAAGTCATTTTGCATAACTCACTGTGTCATGGTCGTCGTCATCATCATCTACATCTGGTGTAGCCGACATAGATTTCAAACCGCGCTTTCTCTTCGATCCGATGGATGGTTCGTAGTCATTGTTAGCCTTGGCCTTGCCTTTCTTAGGTTTCCGACCACGACCATCAACTGAATCAGACGCTGGCGTGTTACGACCTGATGCTTCCGCGTCTCTGAGGAGTTTGTTTTGCGCTCTCCTTTCTTTCTTCTCTCGTGTACGGTCAGCAAGCTCCTGAATGTCTTCACCGTCTTCCAGAGCCTGAAAAATAGAAAGTTCAGAACAGGACAATAGGGAGTGTGCTATCACATACCATCGCCCATGTATCATCATCAAGTCCATCATTATAGCTGACCACATTCCTGCGACGTTGTCCACGACCCTCAAACACCTCTTCTGCATCCTTAACCTCGAAAGGTTGGTCGGTACGATAACATTCCGGCAATTCATCAAGTTGCATTAGGGGTGGTGGTGGTTTGCCACGGTGCCCGGCATGTCTCCATGTCTCAAGGGTGTCCCGTTCCCGCTTCGCATCGAGCTCACGGAAGA
Organism: Inosperma sp. D86; assembly: GCA_026262225.1. NCBI lineage: Eukaryota > Fungi > Basidiomycota > Agaricomycetes > Agaricales > Inocybaceae > Inosperma > Inosperma sp. D86. Next base: position 7,117 of record JAIUJM010000801.1, on the reverse strand, counting down.
TGGCTATCTCGGAATCATGACGCGCTATGAGTTCATTGAGCTCATCATCATTCATGTCGCCAGCTTCTTCATTGTCTTCATCTTGGTCGGCTTCAAGGATCGAGCGCTAAGAGAAAATCAGGAAAAACAGTTACGAGCAGTTAGTAGACATACCAAGAATTCTTCCTGTTCTTCCACTGTTGACTTGTTGTCAAATCGACCGGCCTGAATGACTTTGTCATCGATATCAAGCTTGTACCGAGCGCGTTGGTACATTGCTTCTTCCACACTTTTTTCAGTGATGAAACGTAGGATAAGGACAGCACGGGTTTGTCCAATACGATGAGCACGATCTTGGGCTTGCAAGTCAGCATGAGGATTCCAATCTGAATCAAAGCTAATTCAAGTTACATCAATTATCTTTCATTGAGTTCTAGGGTGAAAAAGACTTACATGATGACGGTATCAGCTGTCTGGAGATTGAGTCCAAGACCACCAGCACGAGTTGACAGGATGAAGACCATATACTCGGATTCTGTTGCGTTGAAGAGCTGGACAAAATTGGCACGTTCCTCGGTCTTCGTACCACCATCAAGTCGAAGGTATTTCCAACCCATGTATTTCAAGAAGTCTTCCATAATGTCCATGACTTTGGTCATTTGGAAGAAGATGAGAACCTATACTCTAATAGTCAATTTTGTTCAGATAACTCTTGAGATAGAAACATACTCTGTGACTGGTGGCAAAGAACTTGGGAAGAATGCGGCTTAACAACTCAATCTTGCCGGATGTTCTGATGAGTTTGTCGTCGACGAAACCGCCGGGGCTAATTCTGTCTTCAACACTCTCAAACAGGAATGGGTGCTGACAGATCTTGCGAAGTTGCATGAGTTCATTGCTCAATCCCTTAACACCACCAGATTTCCTGCAAATCCGACTGAATTGGAGACAATGCATGATAGAAAAACGGTAATAACGTACCCTTTCGAGTCTTTTCCATCTGCAATCATCTTGTGCAACTTCATCTGCCGGTAGAGCTGGCTTTGCAGTGCACTCATCCGAATCTTGATTACCTTCTCCACCTTATCTGGCAACTCACTCTCGACATCTTTCTTCAACCTTCTCAACAAGAACGGTCGGAGTACCTTGTGCAACCGCCGAATAATCAGCAGCGCCTCTTCTTCATTAAGCTCGATCTTATCTCCAGTCCCGGAATTAGCGAACGGTGTGTTGAACCATTCGTCGAACGATTTGACAGAGTTGAAGATTTTTGGGAGCACGAAATTAAGCAACGACCAGAGTTCGGGGAGGTTGTTCTGCAGTGGTGTACCAGTAAGAATAAGTCGGTATCGAGAGTGGTAGTAAGTGGTGAGTGTTTGGGCGAGTTTACTTTGCGTGTTTTTCATACGATGACCCTCATCTAGAAAGACATGAATTTACTGTTGACCATCAAGACAAAAATAGGGAAAGACATACCAATGATCATGTGTATCCATTTAATCTTGCTGAGGATTGGGCGGTCTTTGATGATATATTCGTAGGTCGTGAGTAGAACTTGGAACTGTCCCATCCTCAACTCAGCCTGCAAGGCACGACGCTGGGCAGGGTTGCCTTTGTACGATATCATCCTGACAGTGGGCGCCCATTTAGCAAACTCGCCGGACCAGTTAGTCATAGTTGACAAAGGGACAACGACGAGGTAGGGACCGCGTTGCTTCTTCACTTCAATGAGGAAGGTAACCAATGAGATTGTTTGAATCGTCTTGCCGAGACCCTAAAACGACGAATGCTAAGAATTAAACATGTGGGTGCCAAGGTAGACATTAAGCGCACCATCTCATCAGCGAGAATTCCATTCAGTCTGTTGTTGTACAGACTGACCATCCACTGCAAGCCCTTAAGTTGATACTCCTTCAACTTGCCTCCAACAAGAATCGAAGGTTGCTTTGTAATCCTCTCCGATATCTTATGAGCAACAGCATAATAGTCGACTCTCTTATCAGTGTCGATAGCATCTTGGTTGATTTGGGCACCGAATGTCGTCTCATCTGTTGGTCCATCCTCTGTTTCGAAGCCATAGTCCATGGGCCCGCTTTCATTCTGTTGTGCAACAACAGCCTGGGCAAGGGAGTCGAGATAGGCGTCTGTTTGTCTTATGAGATGTGTGATACGGGTATCCTTCGCGGTATCGATGAGCTTCATATAAGCCTCTTCATCATCCGCCTTCAAAGCACGCAGACGCTCCTTAGCAAGTCTCTCGATACGTTTCTGCTCCTCCTTCTCCGTATATGCATGGAAGTTGAGAACTGCACGCCCGACACGCCCGACCCTATCTTGTGCCGCACGGTTGACGGCGATGACTTCCCTTCCATGGTTGCATATCACCGTGAGCTGTTCGACGTGCTTATGCTTGGCACGTCGTTCACGCTCAAGTCTTTGCTTCCGCTCCAGTTGTTCGGTCATACGGGCATCTCGAATGGTGGGTTTACGGACACGGCGGAAGTCGAGTCGGTTCAGAGGGAGCATCGTACCGTGGGTGAGGCGTTCGGCTATTTGGGCTCGAAGAGCACGTTGTTTGTCCAGGAGACGCAGGGACTTGAGTTCGATGAGTGCACGGAGCTTACCGTGGGCTGTCGAGCTGGGGTGGATGAGGGCGCTGTAGGGTTTTAACAAGTCCAGCGATGTTGGAGAGTTTTCCTTGTCTTCTCTATTATTGGCGTCGGCCTCGGTGGGGTCGACGTTGGGGTCAAAGATTCCATCGCCCATTGTGGCTGGCATAACTTCCAATTCTCGGATACGCTGCTGAATACGAGTTTCTATGAACCGTTCACGCTCGTTAATGATTTGGTGAGCGTCTAGGCCAGCGGGCATGATAGTCGGGATGATGAGCCGTTGAAGACGGGTTGCAAAGTGCTTGGGGTCCATCTCTGCTGGTCGTTTGAGGTGAGAGAAAGGATGTCGGTAGGCATTGTAGGGATACATTCCTGAATTGACGTCGTCTTCCATGAAGGGACCCTTGGGATAATCGGAGTCGAGTGGCATAACGTCCGAGTCCTCGGGTTTCACTGTACCCTCACGAAGAATGGTAGCCGCCACAGCGGGTGTTCCTGGTTCTCCCTTTGCAGTTTTGACGGCGGAATCCACGATTCTGGAAGGAACGTCGGGACCTTGGAGGACCTTCTCAAGATCGGCAACTGCAGTGTTGGAGACACGAATGGCCTGCTGTACATGGTCTGGAACAGGATGGCCACGCGAGATGAGCTTGAAGGCATGTATCTGTGCCCTGAGAGCAGTAATCTGGTCGTTTGTAAAAGAAACGGGAGTCTGGGAGGTCGGATATGGCTGGCTGGGTACTGGACCCGATGTAAGAGAAGGTGTGGCGACGGTACCGTTTGTTAGGGGTTGTGAATGGCCATTGACCATGGGTTGTGACGGTACTTGAGGATTATTCTGTGGCATAGATTGGGCACGTCCTAGAAATATGTTCAGACAGACAATCCTATCATTAAAAAAAAAGAAAAGACGGACTTTGGCTACTAAACTGGTGAATGTACCGCATAAGATTTTCCAGCTCGTTTGGGTTCTTTTGTTCATTTGGATTTTTGCGTAAAAAGTTTGCACGCTGAGGCAATGCCGGTCAGATCGAAAAAACAAATATAACTAAGGGTCCGAATTGACACACCATCATCAGCTGCTGCAAGTCCACCGGTGGCCTCTGCTGTTGATGTTGCTGTTGCTGCGCTATGGCGGTCTGCGCCATAGGATTACCCAGCATTGGAGCAGACATTTGTTGTGAAAAACGACTTGTCTACAAACGGGCCAGCGGGAAATAAGTAACTAATCACGACGCCGCCGCGTGATGACTGACTTGCCAGTGGTCTCAAGCAAGGCTCTGAACAAAGAAGCGGTGAGTCAAAACATGACAACACAGCCATCCTCACGTGCTCACATCCACTCAAGTCGCGTCTCCGCGTTTCGTTTCACTTGACTCTCAACTATCACAATGCCTGTCGAACGAGCTGGTGTATGTCTCCATGTCCTTCCTGTTTTTATTGGCTAATGTAGGTACATTAGTACACAGTCACTATGTTCCTCGTCGATGTCTCTTCATCAATGGGGAGTATGAGGACAGTGGAAATTCAGGACTCGAAGGGCAAACTCCTCATGGTGGAAATGACAAACTTGGAGTGGGCTTTGCAATTCGTCAAGCTTAAGGTGCAGGAAATGGTATTTTTATCAGTCTTTTTCGAACTTTCGATCGCGTAACTTATGCCACTGAGCAGATATTCAATGGTCGAAAGACCGACCAATGTGGTGTAATTATCTTTGGTTCTGAGGGTACTCTGGTAGCAGACATGTCATATATTCCTGATACTGAGTCAAATGCTAGAAACCAACAACGTGATCAATACCGCAAACGGAGGATACGACAATGTCTCTGAATATATTCCTATCGCTCAACCCAACGCTGCAACTATTGCCAAGATTGATGCCCTTGAAGCTTCAGCTATTTCAGGCGACCGTATGAACCTACACTGAGTTCTTGAAAGCTGAGAATAACCTCATGGTCTCCTAGCTATTGACGCTCTTATTGTCGGCATCGAAACTCAACACCGGTACCTCGCAAAGAAAAAGTGGACCCGCAAGATCGTGCTTGTCACTGATGGTGAAAGCCCTATTGAAATCGAAGACTGGGAAGCAACCGTCCGAAAAATGGATGACCATGACGTTGGTCTGACCATTGTGTATGCCATTATCCCTTTTTTTGCCCAACTTTCTATATTAACAGCCTCTACATAGGGGCGTCGACTTCGATGATGAAGAATTTCCTTACGAAGAACCTGAGAAGAGCAATATCAAGGTACGTGATTTTGCAGGAAGTGTTTGTTTGTCTAATAGTCCTTTTCAGCGAGTGAATGAAACTTTCTATCGTCAGCTTATTTCGACTATGAAGAACGGTGTCATTGGCACTTGCGCCCTCGCTCTGCGTGAAACAGCCATGCCCGACATCAAACAAGTACGCTCAACACTTATGGCCAATGTTCTTCGTCTTGGTGACATTGATACTCGCGGAGAAGAAGCTATTGAGCTTTTTGTGAAAACGAGCAAATGTACTTCGCTTGCGAGACCTAAAGGGTGGAAGAAGTTCGGCTTAAGGGAGGGCGATCAAGATGATGATATGGACACGAGCGAGGATGGTGCTGCGGCCAAGGCAGCATATGCCCAACTTATGATGCGCACAGAGTACTATGTCGATCGAGAGGGAAAGGATGGAGATGTTAAAATGAAGGAGGAGGACGATGAGAAGTTGTTATTGGAGAAGAACGATGAAGACAACGAAGACAACGAAGAACCTGAAGAACAGAACGTGGAGAATCTCGAGAAGGTCGAGAAGGAAGAACTTGTGAGAGGGTTTAAGTATGGGACCACCTACGTTCCATGTCCCGATGGCCAATTCCCAAAGCTGCCAACCAGGAAAGGGATCGATATTTGTGGGTTCTTCCCTGCGAAGAATGTGAGTTTTTCTTCTACTTATTATCAATTTAAACTCTGATGATGACTATGTTTGTAGTTCCGAAGAGAACTCTCAATGGACGAAATTCATTACATCTGGGCAGATCCTTCTTCTCCACAGCAGCAAGTCGCACTTTCATCCATCATCCAATCCATGTATGAGAAAAAGTGCATGGCGATAGCACGTTGGGTGTCCAGGGACGGTATGGACCCAAAAATGGGTGTCCTTACACCGATCTTGTTCGACAAAATCGATTGTTTGATTTGGAGCCATGTAAGCCATTTCTTTGTTTAACCCCCTGAACCCTTAACCTACCTAATCGTGTTTAGATGCCGTTTGCAGACGACGTGAGGAAGTATACGTTTGCATCTCTGACAAATCTGGTCAACAAGAAAGGAGAAGAAATAACTGAACATGCTTATCTGCCAACTGATCAACAAATGGAGGCCATGGGGAATTTTGTCGACGCGATGGACCTTATGGATGCAGGTGAAAAAGATGAAGAAGGGTATGTACTACTCAACTCGTTCCCATATTTAGATCTTACCTGCTTTTAGTAATCGGCTCCCTTGGTTCAACACTTTAGATTCCTACAACCCTTCGATTCACCGAGTGAAGCAAGCAATGTTTCACTGTGCAATTACAAATGACGTTGCAAGTAATCCTCTGCCACCACCTCATCCTGAACTATTGAAATACTTCAACCCTCCCAAGAGGCTGCTCAAGAGGGCACGGGAACCGTTAGAGGAGTGTCAGGCTGCGTTCAATGTCAAAGAGGGTATGTGTGCATTCTATCCACTGTTTGTCTATTGAACTGCATCTGACGTTAATTAATTTGATGTTGCCAGTTCCCAAGAAGGTTAAGAATGTGAGGAAGGAAGGCCACGCTCACGCTCAAGAGGAAGATGACAACATGCTGCTTTTGGATCGGAAGCAACCCTCCGCGTCAACACAGTCTCCAAAGAAATTGACAAAGTCTCCAACAAAGTTGAATATTATGCAAACGTCGCCTTCATCTAGGAAAGGGAAAGCTCTAGCTAAGAACGTGAACGATAGCGATACGGAAGAAGACGATGAAGACGATGCGGAAATGTTGCTTGACAAGCCAAAGGATACTACGCCTGTACCATCAAAAAAGGATGGTGGAGCGCTTCCCACACCTGCGAGATCAGTTTCACCCGAGGTCGACCCAGGACGTGCACCAGGCAGAATCATTGGGAATACGTACCCTTTGAAAGACTTCAAGAAAAATATTGCCCAGGGTGATGTCGTTACGAAGGCAGTTCAAGACCTTGGCGAGGTGATTGGTGAGATTATCATGAAACCGTTTGCATCAAGGAGGCATGGAGAGATGATCGAGTGCATGAAAGTGCTGAGGAAAACTTGTTTAGAGGTTCGTCCTTTGAATAGATGTCAATTGGTGATTTTTATATTTACCTTGTTTTTTTTAACAGGAGGACGAGATAGACGCCTGGAACTCATTCATACGTGGTTTGAAGGAGAAGTGCCTTGGAAAACCTGGTAATTTACCGTTTTGGGGAGAGGTCAGCAAACTCGGGCGTGAGCTTAGTCTTATAAGCAGCAAGGAGGCGATGAAACAAGGAGGCGAGTCTAAAGTGACAG
>JAIUJM010000800.1:0-12266 GCA_026262225.1 Inosperma sp. D86 | reverse complement strand
GATCACTTCTCCGCTCTTGGAACAACAGAGATCTTCTGCCCGCCCAGCAGCATTATCTACCATTCTGAAGTTTGTTCGAAGCACTCAAGCTTTTTTGAACTCTTCAGACATGCGAGAAAATCCCAACCTACATCGCCTTCCTAGCATTGTTGAGCATCGCTTTTCAGGGCTAGCCAATCTGAAGGATTTTGAGCGGTTCATCTCTCTTCACACATACCTTGGCTGGAACATTTGTCAACGCGTTGCGGGCTTTCGCAGCGACAACGGCGGAAGAAGGGAACAGATGAATAAGGATCACGGTACCGTTCCACAGCTGTTGCAACTTTTTCATCTTACATTTCGGCCATCCAGGTATGCTGAGCGCCTCGACGTTCCTTGGCCTAAGTTGATTGTGAGAGACAGAAGTTGGCGTAAGCCATGTTGATAAATATACCTCTTCCGCCGGCACATCAAGGTCTGTTTTTCGAAAGCCGTTGATTATCGAACCAACATAGCTTCTTGTTCCTTAGGCTGGCGCTCTCTTGACAACTGGAATGCTTGAAGTGCGGCCGGAAGCGGCTACGCTTTCCACCTTCATGGTGAATATACGCCAAATCCCTAAAGATTCGCTTTGTGAAGGGTCATATGCTGGTTCACATCGAGAAGATACTGTCCCTCCCCTGCTTCCACATGATTCTGTGTCGACAGAGATAGCCAGTTTGGCCGCGATTGCGCTTGGCCTTTTTTCGTAGACACTCCAGACATTCGTGGACAAGTTCGAAACGGGTAATAAATCTCTAGATGAGAAGGGACCAGATTCATAGCTTTAGGATTGGGCCTTCTATACCTCCTCCATTTCTGTTAGCTTGCTCGTCTCTTTGCAGGTCTTCAAGACGCTTCGGATGCAACAGTCGGAACCCTTAAAGCTATTGATCACCCCATATCAAATTTTGGTTGAAGCTTGCTCACTTGCAGGTACCGGAAACGTGCTGAAGGTTCTATCCATGCTCTACCGCTGCGATGAACTCGTCAACTCTTCAACAACAAAGAACGACGACAAAAAGGGGACGATACCTTCCAAGCCTTGGCCGTTATTGCCGCCTCGTTGGTTGCGATGAGTGAAGAGATAGGTGCATAGATGTCACTTCGCCAGTTTAACCACTTGGTATTGCCGTCGTGTTTATATTTTTTTCTTACTTCTCTCTGACTGAGTATCAGATGTATTATGGCGAGCCTACCAATCGAAGAGCAGTCAGTACATCAAATCCTCAGCCACCGATTCTCGACACGCTTTCAAAATACAGTCACGATAATGACCTCCAGGTGGGTATTACGCGAAGGAAGCCGACACCTCTTTTACGGTCCGAATCGCACAGAACTTAGTTCACATGGGTGATGGGTAAGGGTACAATTGGTCTAAGTCTCTGCTTCTGCGATCGAAGCATAATGTATTGAGCGGCTACCACTGCCTCGTTGATGGCATTCAAGGACACTAAAGCTTGTAAGTGCCACCTCGCCTTTTTTGGGTTGCAGCTCAAGGTCGTTGCTTATCATTGACTTTAGTTATCTTGGTTAGTTCCACTTGCCTTCGGGCTCATCAGTGCATCAAATCCTCAAATAACCATTCTGGACACACTCAAAATTCAGTCACGATTATGATCTCCAGGTGACTATTGACGTTATTTTTGCCCTGGGTCTTGTCGGCGCGAGTACTAGGCTAGCACAAATGCTGAAGCAACAAGCTGGGTATCACGGAAGGAAGTTTCTGGTCCGACTCGCACGGGAATTGGTTCACATGGGTAAGGGTACTGTTGGACTAAGTCCCTGCTTCTGCGACCGAAGCATAATGTGTGTAGGTCAGGCTGTTAGAGTCTTCAGCACAAACCTATCCGTTGGCCAGGTTCGTTTTTACAGAATCAAACGAATTAGGGATTTGTTGATGAAATATTCATCAACGTTGTTGGCTAGGCTGGAAAGCCCAGGATGATTTCTGGCTTCCAAACGCATCAGTCGCCTGTCTAGCTAGGGACCGCAGAGCGTGGAGAGCTATCTAAAGAGTTTATTAGGTAGAGGAGGGTCTTGTGATAAAACCCTGTTGGAAAGCAAATGAGGGCCGCAAATCATTCCTTACCGGGACGAATGTATGCTTTAAACATATCCTCTGTCATAAAGTATTATCTAGAAATTTTGCAACCGTGACACTCAGTAAAAAATTCAAGTTGTTGTGAAGTCATCGAGAAGTCGACGAGAAGTCAGCGAAAAGTCGTTTTGGAGCTTAAATGACTGCAAAATGACTTTGTGTTTTCTAGTTGACTGGAAAAATGATGGATTGAAGTCGGCAAGTGGTCAGTCTTGGGTCAGTTTCAAGTCGTTCTGAAGTCGTTCTGAAGTCAATCGGCACAATTCAATTAGGGCAGGTAAAAATCAATATATTATACAGTTAAATAACTTAAATTACACAAGAAGACAGGTCAGAAAACCCAGCAACACGTCTGGGGGGCAGATGTGGTCATCAAGTAATAAATCCCTCATCAAAAGCCTTAACAAAGGGGCTTTCGACACGTCTCGGTATGGTGGTGGTGGTATTGAGGGATGCGGGCCATGCTGTACACGAGAGACCTGTAGGTAGTTAGTAAATAGGGACATAAACTCTTGTGAAAGAAAAGACATACATACGAAGTTGGGCATCGGCGCATCGGCGCATCTCCTGCTCTCCTGTCTGCATGCCAACAGTAGTTGCTCTGGTGGTGTCAGGGGGCTGACACCGGAAGATTCCGAGACACTGACTACCCCCTTGACTCTATGCCGACGTGCACTTGGGGTCCCTGTTCGGTTAACCCCAAATACAGAAGGTCCGCACACATCAGTTGCCATCGATAACAGATTCCACAAAGATGGCAGACGATAAAGTAGTTTCTACACCTTTCTGTCCTTCTTTTTCATTTTCAAATGCCGAAAGCTGCAAAGAAATACAATGCAGAACCTCTTGATCCACGTCAAACGGTCCCTTTTCACCTAAATGATGGTCAATGTATCCAACTTATAATTTTTAGAGACATTGACACAGATGTTGAGCTTGTCCAGTGTGATCTCTGTGGCTTATTCTTCACTCTGACGAAACAACGACTGCCAAAACATCTAAAGAGTCACAGGGGACTCACTGGTTGTCAGAAAGCGATGGAAAGGAAGGCGAATCAGCAACATACAGCAGAATTAGCCGCCGAGGAGACGGCTGCCCTTCAAGCTCTTTTTGGTGGTCAGCCAGGAGGGATCTGGCCAAGTTCTCGTAATGCTCTCATTAGCACAATAATACATACAACTTATCAAATATATCTTATAGAATCGTCGCAATTGACTATACCGACTGCTGTTCATGCTCAAGATGATCCAGCTACACCTACATCTCACACCCCACCCCACACTCCATGCACACCAACTTCACCTAGTACCAGCTTTCCTGGTGATAGAGAACAAAATGTACATCCCATGCCGGATTTGGATGAATCTCCAACAAACTTTAGAAATTTCTTCGACTCTCCGGCGTCCGAGTCGTCATCCCCAATCCAAAGTCCCAGATTTATTACACTGTCTGAACAAGCAGCCAATTTCGAGAACAGTATTGTCAAAGTCGAGGATGAGCTTGACCCAGTTGAATGCTGTGGACAATGGGTACAATGGACGCCAGGTCCAATCTGGAATACGTACCCGTCACGGTACCAGCGCCACGATAAGGATGAATTATCTTGGGTTCCGATCGGGTGGAAAACTGGTTGGATCCAGCTTCGTTCCTCCAAATGTACTCAGAGGTTGGTGACCGATATCGAGTGCGAAAGTGGCACTTGTAACATCTGTTATAACCTTCTGAATTCAAGGACCTTGATCAAGTTGATGGAACATGCCTCCATGAGCAATGTTGAGCCTCGTACACCCTGGAACTATTTGACCACTGCACAGCTAAAAGCCTTGTTGTTCGAAAAGGAAAAAAAAATCCAACTCTTGAAAGTCCAGGTGTGATCACCAAATCAATTAACTCTCAAATTATGAGACTCAATTTCGCTATATAGGTGTTAGCACAAGGTCGGAAACTGAAGCGGATGGAGCAGAGGGTTACTGATCACGATCGCATGCTTGTTCTCCTCTCCCAGAATAAAATAGCGGGTGTTTCACGGATATTGAATGTTCACCTCCGAAATGGCGTGAGCATCCCCGTAATCTACGATAAATTGCAGCAGGCGATAAATGGTACCTATTCACCACATTCTGGTTGGACCGACAGAGAATTGGATGTCGCTTTTCTCATTAAGGCATATGGAGGCCTGAGACTTTTGTACACGATGCAGGTTGCCGAAGGTTACCCATCTCTTACAACGTTGCGGCGAAAAAAATCTATTCCTGAGCTTACGGTCTCTGAAAGCGAGCCAGATGACAAATCGATACGTGCCAACTTGTCTGTATTTCTGGGGCCAACTGGCCGGCAACCACCATTAAATCCCTCCGTTGGTCAAGTCCTTATTGAAATGGTAACTCAGTACTTGTAGAAAAGACTTTAATATTAGTTACCTATTGAAACGGTAACTGTACAACTGATAAGTAACTCTATATGAAATATCTAAAGTCGTGCTCACCTCAGTACTTGTAGAAAAGACTGAGGTGGCACAACACGTCGCGTCTGCACTATACATAGGCATCGTGGGAAAACTTCCCATGTCACCTGTCATGGACAAGACTTTGACATCTTGTCCATAAATGACGTCATAGTCGCGGTTTGCTATATTCAACAGTCCTTATGATCGATGGCGTTGCGCTTGAAGAAGTCTGTCGTTATGATCTGAATCGAGATTGTATTCTTGGATTATGTCGGGAACACACCCACCACATGGATTTACATGTTGGAACACATGACAATCTCAAGGGTATCAAATCTGCATTGCAGGATGAGAGGCGATGCCACTTTGGAAAGGATGGAACAGTTGTTGGTATTGCTCCTGTGACAGCCATGGAGCACTACTTCGTTTCACCAATTGTGGTTTCTGCCTCCTGCAAAACTGAAGATGGACAAGATCTATCGACGTGGGTATCAAAGCTACTCAGGATATACGAAGACAACGAAAACGGTCAAAAGCGGCATGGCCCCATTTGGATTCTTGCTACCGATGGGGAATCATCATTTCGCAATCTCAGGTTTCGTGTCGGTCTTTCGATTGATCTTGATCGAGACAGTGATCTTGGTTGCAAGTTGTATAAACTAGCTGGTTTAAATTGCAAAACAGGATTGAACGGCCTCATTGTTACCTGCGACCCAAAGCATGTTGTGAAGCACTTTGCGACTACATCAGGAAAACAGGAATGTCCTTTTATTTCCTTTTGCCATCTTTTGCCATCTTTTTCTCCTTTTTCATGCAAAAGGATGCAAAAGGTGCAAAAGACGTCTCTATGGGCTTTTACTTACTTTTTTTTCTTTTGCTTACTATTGCTTTCTTTTTCTTTCTTAATTTTTTTTTAAAAAAGTGCAGCAAAAAGTGCTTTTACTTACTTTTGATCACTTTTTTATTCTTTTGCTGCTTATTTCTTTCTTATGAAATATCAAAACTTTTATAAGATGTCAAAGAATGAAAAAGTGGTCCAAAGTAAGTAAAAGCACTTTTTGCTGCACTTTTTTTAAAAAAAATTAAGAAAGAAAAAGAAAGCAATAGTAAGCAAAAGAAAAAAAAGTAAGTAAAAGCCCATAGAGACGTCTCTTGCACCTTTTGCATCCTTTTGCATGAAAAAGGAGAAAAAGATGGCAAAAGATGGCAAAAGAAAATAAAAGGACATTCCTGTTTTCCTGATGGATCCATCAAGGGCCGTTACTATTAGACACAGGTATGGTAATCTTGGCATCCAAGTGCACAATGGATGTTGTCCCATGTAATGTCCATGGCTTGACTGCTCTCAATAGCAGTAGTAAGTGTTCACTGTCTGGATCATTCAGTAAAGGAAACTTGCTATCATAATGGGTCAGAGCCCAAGGGGGTCCCAGAAAGTTACTCCGTGACCCGGGGTAGGAGGGGAGGGGTACCTGGCATGACCTTAAAAAAAATTTCTACTTTTTCTTCTATAGACTTGCAGATGACACTGTTGGACTTCTTTAGCTTCAAATCAACTTCAAATCACTCATTTCTAGCTAAATCTGTGTCTTAACCTCATACTATACCTATTTTCTAGTATGTAATATGAATTGAATATATTCTTACATGCTGAAGAGAAAATAATGAAAGTTGTTTAGTATCTAAATTTCCTATTCCAGAATGTGTGAATTCTACTAAATATGCGATTCTGACAGAATCTGACCACATTTGCTCTCATTTAGGGTAAATCTTGTGTACGATAAGATGAGATCATTATATAATATTACTATATCTAGTACTGATCTCCCACAGAGGGAGGGGGAGGGTCAATGCCTGAGCCTTAAAAAAATCTACCAATCCTGTGCCATTAATAACTTTTCGGGACCCCCTTGTCAGAGCCAAGGTCAGAGTGTGAAAAAATAAAATGCCACCAAATGACAAGCACATGATCCAGAGATGTAATAAGTAAGATGGTGGAGTGTAGATGATCTGGATGTGTAGGGTGTTAAGTAGTCCAAATAATCAGAATATCTGATTACACTGCTGGCAGGGGATTATGAATTGGCATCAAACAGCTTAAGAAAATGTTTTAGATTGTGTTAAAATATTTCAATACAAATTTTGGCCCTAGAAATGCATTGAAATATTTTTAATTTTATGTAACGTACCATTACATCACAGTCCCACAGAACACACTTCTGCAGGCACAAGTACTGCTCTGTGTTTCCGTGGGAGTGGTACAGGCCATACCGTCAGGTACACATCATTCTTCTCATTATGTCATTGTCCTTCTTTTCCCACTGTCCGTCTTCTTATTATATTATTGTTCCATTTACTATTATGTCATTGTTCCCATCCATTACATTATTCTGCGGAACATTATCTGTTACTAATATACTATACCTTTGTTCTGTGACCCTGCATATTGTAGTCAAGGGGGCACCGGGATTGAAAAAAAAGACCTGGGGTCAATTTTTTTTTAAGGCCACCTCCAGCTGGACTAACTGACTATGTAATCAGGCACATGTCCAAATATAGTAATATTCTGAACTCCACTCAAAATATCCACTCATTTACCAACTCATAAAGGCCACCTGTGTAAAAATACATACAGATTGTTTCAATAAAATACTAATAGCAATAATACAATGTGTTGGAAATTGTGTTAGTGAGGTCATACTTATCTTCAAGCCAATAAAGAAATTTTGTGACATGCTAGAGACTGCAGAAGAGTACTTATATTTAGTCTAAACTATGTATTAATACAGTAATATATTTATTTTTCACTTTCTTCAGCTGAAAATAACTTCAAATAGTATTCTAAGATATAGAAATGGTCAAATTTTGGCCAAATTGCTTGTCCAAGCCCAAAATTTAGAGGGTTCCAAAATTTTTTTTTTGCAACTTTTGACTGGACTAACTAACTGGAGTCCGGTTTGGGATTCCAATTCTGGTGCCCCCTTGATTGTAGTTTACCTATTGTTGTATCTTAGATAAATACTGCCATATCACAACAGTGACAGGTAGTCAGAATATTAGTTCTTCTCTCGCATCACGTTCCCACCTACACTGTCCAAGGGCCGGCTGATTTTTGCTGGCCCTGGGTCGGCCCCACCCTAGTTATAAATAGTATCACAACTTTTTTATTCCAAAATAGACTAATTAAGATATTTTCTATAGTAATAATTAATATTTATTAAGAATATATATATATTATTGTATCAAAAGGCCTATTTATTAATGTCAAATAACTTTAAAATGTTATTACAATAATAAATGATTGAAATAAAAACAAATTAACAGTTTAAAATGAAGTGATTGAAGTGTATATATTATAGAAGATGTATGTTAATAAGAAAGGTCAATATTGTATAAAGATTTCCTATATATTTGCATAATTTATATGGTATTTTATGTATTATTCTAGAGGAGGGCCAGGCCAGGGCCAACCCAGGGCTGACCCTTAGGGCCAGGGCCAGCTAGAGTCTGGCCCGACCCTGCCCTTGGACAGTGTATTCCCACCCATTTAAGTGCTCTGCACTTATCCTTCTGTCTCCATCTCCACCTAAGCATTCCACTTAGGCTTCCATCTTCGATAGGACAAGCGATCCGTGAGCCTCTAGTCAATAGCCAGAGGATTGTCCTACTCTCCATCTCTGTCTCTGTCTCCTGCCTTCCGTCTCCATCACTCTGTGATCCTGTTGCCGTAATTCCATTGGCACAGTTGTAACATTTTATCTATCAATATATTTTATTAACAGGATACATATATTATTTGGAAACATTTAATGAAAAGAAAACATTTTCGCCACATTTCCTGCTAACAAACATAACCAAATATACTGCATAGTTAATAAGTGTTTTGTATTGAAAAACAATAAAATTTCAGATGTAAAGCAGATAATTAATATTATGATTGTACAGACAATAAATGGCAGACAAAAATGAAGCATTTATTGAATATGTATTGTAAACAAATATAGAACAAATATAATACATATTTGGAGGACAAACAATAATCACCTGATGAGGTCATCTCTACAGTGAGTTCAAAGGCGAGTACAAAAGCGAGCAAGGGAATGGCAGAAATAAAATTTTGTATATAGGGTCACAAAAAAAATTAAGCCAAATTTCCAGACCCCTCCCCCTCCCCTCCTTTCTAATATAGTATATTTTCCAGGAAAAACATGTTTATTTTTAGAAATTTGCTTAGAATATATGTAAAATATTCAAGAAATACATCTAAGTTATTGAAAAAAAGACTATACTTCACATAAATAAGCAATCATTTGAGAAGCATATGATTTTTTGACAAGTATGCTCCAAGTATGCTCTTACAGAAAATTTAATTAAGATTTGACTAAGATACTACTGTAAAACTGTGAAATGAGGCCAAAATAGAGCATTGATATTATTTTCTATTACTGCAAAAGTGATAATTTTTTAGAATACCACAAAATATTAGCAAAATAACCCAATGTTACAAAAAAAATTAATGAGGGCTGGCTAACCCCCCCTCTCCCACCCTATATCCGGGATCCACATTCCGCCACCCCCTTGGTGATGGTGGTGTGGGTTGATGCCTATGTCATGGACTTGATGAAGATGTCACACCCTGTCACAAACCTGTCACTCATTCATACCCATCACCAGTTTGGTGGGCCCATGCTTATCACTAGCCAGCGCTGCCAAAAGCAGTATCTCTGCTTCAAGACACACCGTTTTGGTGTGGACAATGACATAATCATATTAAGCATTTGCAACTTACATTCCAAAAATAGTATGTGTTACAACTCGGTATTTTCAGGCCGTGATCGGCCATATTTGGACTACATCATATGCAGTGACGTCGTCATTAGTAAGTACTTCGTCATCATTTACATCATTTTCATCATATGTTACATCACATATACATCATGGATTACGTAGATGAACATTACGTCGATGACATAGTAGTACGTCATAGTATAGCAATAGCAGTGCAAGTGCGAAGATATAAGCACTAAGTAGTGTAGCTACTATAGCCTATTATTATCAGTCAATTTTACCATATCCTCTTGGTCAATGAGTACCCATTCCCCTGACGATATCGATTGTGATCTTATACGAGAGGCCACAATAGTCTCTACTCACAACGTTAGAGATACCAAAGATTATCTCCGTGAGCTCAAGACAGGCAAAACTAGATTGTGACGACTTCAGGTTGAGTGTAGTCATAACAAAATAATAGGCTCCTACTCTCCTATCAGACATCTATCCTGATAGACTCCAACCACGCGAGCATAGCGTTGCGAGACCAAACTCTACGAACTGTGAGGACGACAGCGTATAAATGTTGTTACTAGACTATCTTCCAGTAAATGATTATCTAGGCAGAGGATCGAGATGTCGATCCAGATAAAGAGAATCTCCCTACCCTTTTGAAGTACTTCACCATGCCCACTTGGCACAAAGGCAAAACGTCTGGTTCCCAAATCGACCAAGGTGTACCTATTCTGAGTGAATCCCACTGGGAGCAGCCCTTAACGGCTGGCCCGGGGGAAACAGCTCATGACGAAAGGCAAACAAGGAGCGGTTACCAAACACCAATCCAGCCACAACAAATCAGAGAGAGTAGTTCCCAATACAATCCAGCGCAACCAATATATTACGCACAACATCCGTCGCAATCCATGCAAGAAATAGACGATCAAAGAATAGCACGCATCATTGTTATTGCCTTACAAACTATCAATGCAACAAAAACTGAGCAGGCAAAACAACTAGCAAAACAAGCATTGTTCTCAGGAGATGCATGTGATTTGCAAGACTTTATACTTGAATGCGAACTACACTTCGAGGCATCTCCCTTCAAGTTTAACAGTGATTTACGAAAGGTCCTTTATGCCCTATCCCTCTTTGATAAAGGAATGGCCAAGTTATGGAAGACAACATTCTTATGCACAAAGCAAACAATAGCGCTACCAGGAACACTAGCTGACCTTGGGACATAGGACGAATTAAAGGGAGAACTTGAACAGTCATTTATCGACACAAACAGAAGACAGCGCGCAATACGCAAGCTACAAGCAATGCAACAAGGAAAAAGGTCCTTAATCGATTTTAATATCATATTCCAACAGACACTCCTCAAAGCAAATTTACACACAGCTGACGGTCCGTGGATACTTGATATGTATCGTGATGTGATCGATCCCAAAATAACGCACACGATCATGAAAGATGGGCTGGCACCAGATACCCTCCATGAATATATAAAGAGGGCCATTGTTATGAACCATACCTGGGCCGAGACAGAAGGGCTCGGCTTCAGCATATATGTGCTGCGCCCCTGTGAATCACCATGCCCAATTTCGGATTGATCCCTGATGGGATCAATAAACGGAAGGCCAAGTATGAAGACAGAAACGAAGTTGATTTTCAAGCTACTTTGCTACTACAGGCTTTAGAACTATTTATGTAAATACAAACAATGTGGAACAACAATTAGAAGTGCACAATGCAAGTACAAACAATGAAACAAAGGAATAATACTATAAGACACAATAGGAACAATGTGTTAGCTTGATGTTGCCTAATTAGGCTGGAGCGGAGTGCGGGAAAGCGGAGCGGAGTAAGCAGGAGGTGCTCCGACGGGATGCTCTGATGGGACGTGGGAAAAGCAGAGCACGGAGCACGGAATCGAAGGACAGAACCAGCTAGGGACATGTGAGTGACACGGTATGTGACAGCCATTCAGGTTGATAACGCTTTCAAAAATGTCAAGGCGATGAACTTTGGCAGAAAGACAATCACCTGGTGGGAAATCGAGGAACATAATGGAGTAAAAGAACACCGGATATTCGACAACTACGAAGAGCAAAGTAGTTCGTCACACGAAGAAGATCTTGGCGAACTGAGGGACCTTAGCGCGATGCACAAAGGAAACTGTAGGGGACAAGGGGATGCCGGCCTGGGAATCTTGTACCGGCACCTGGTTAGTTAGTCCAGTCCCATGCTTCAAAAAAAAAAAATTGACCCCTTCACTCACCTTTCAGAATTTGGCTCAAAATACAAATTTATAAGAGAGTAGTGCATTTACATATAGCAGTAAACACCATAAAGACATAAAAGACCCACAAAATGCCAAGAAAAATGCTATGGTAGTGATGGACACGGGTTCACATCAATGACAGCCCGGCCCCTTCTTATCTTCAACACCAATGACACAACACCAACAAACACCACCACAACCACCAACGACACCACTATGATCACCAACGACACCACCAGTCACCAATGACACCACCACAACCACCAACGACACCACCACAACCACCAACGACACCACCACAACCACCAACGACACCACCACAACCACTAACGACATCACGACCACCAACGACGCCACCAGAGTGGGAGCAATGGCAGGGAATGGGGGAGGGGGATGGGCTCTCATGCCTGTCCCCCATTTCGTACGTTTTTTAAATATAACAACATTTCTAACTGACTAAAACCAACCACCACAGATCAACGCAACGCAACGAGGAGGGTTTCACGTCCTCGGCGTGTCTATTTTCTTTTGTAACGCGACGAGGAGGGGTTCCCCCTCCTCATCGCGTTTGCTTTCATTTCAACACAACGAGGAAGGGGGAAACCCTTTCTCATTGTGTTGACTTCCATTTACAACGCAACGAGGAG
>JAIUJM010000799.1:0-12269 GCA_026262225.1 Inosperma sp. D86 | reverse complement strand
ACCTCAACCAGGTTTTGTTTTTACTGATTTCCTATCAGGTCAACCGTACTTCATTTACACCAATCCCTACATATAATTCATCCCATCTATCTACCCTTGCTCTCTTCGATGTGTATGTCGGTTAACGTTGTCCAATGTTTTCACTATTATTGACTTCAAAAATTTGTCCAGCGGAACGCCTGGCATTTACGGATCCTATCAGGATGTAAGTAACGTTTGACAGGTTCTATTTTCACTTAGTCAATCCTTTTATTAGGTTTCACGATTATTTGAAGCAATCCCTGGTGCACGGTTAGTTGATCAAGGTCAATGGGCCATTCCCTGTGAGACCACTGTCCCGATATCCTTCACTTTTGGGTGAGCAGCAGCAAGTGCATTTTTACTCATCCTGATATTGACATCAGTTTCAGTGCCCAAAATTATACCCTGCTACCGACGGATTACTTAAGAGGACCTGCATCGGGGAATCCGAACCTTTGTTTAGCCTGGCCAGTGGCTTATCCTCCGAGTTCCGACGGCGTTGACTGGCAATTCGGAACTGCTTTTCTCCGTACTGTCTACTCAATATTCAGGTATCGTCCTGTCTGTCCTCCCGCGTTTCGTCGTTAATTATGAAATAGTTTTGGAATTGACAAGAAAGAACCGCCCATGATCGGATTATATCCATTGCGTAATGACACGAATCTTTCTGCCCAAACTCAAACTCCTTCAGATATTTTGTCCTACCTATCAGACAATTCTGCAACGATCACCACGACTCTGCCCAACTACCTCTTGTCCACCCCAACGTTCACCACCCCAGCTTACGCGTTTAACACTTCTGTTACCCTGGTGGCTGGGGGCATTGTCTCCACAGGGCTTGCAAACCAGACGTATAGCCCTCTCTTTGGTCAGGGGACGTTGGGAAATAGCTCAGCATTACCAACAATTTTACCTCCCCCATCAATAATAACACTAACCGTTACTGAGTCAGGACATGTGTCCACTACAACCAAAACGATCTCAACACCAAGTATTACCTTGGGCGTCCCGAGTTCTTCAGGCCCTCAAATTTGGCCGCGTAGGTCGACTTTAGTGGCAAGTGTTGCTACATTTGGCTTCTACGTCATTTCTTGGACGCTTTTGCTGTTCTCTTGAACGCACGGACTATCTAAATTACCGAAAGAGACTCTTCTCCTCCTGAAATTAAACTGTACATGTAATCTCAAGACTATATCAATTGTAATTTCTCATGAAATCTATTCTTGTATACATTATGACTACGATGAATCCTCTTTAGATAGCTCCCATTCGGTCCACCATGTAGGTGTTACCTCTTCCTTTTTTGCATTCAATTCGTCTAGTCTTGCTTGGAGAACAACGCTCGCAGCTTCGGGAGTTGTCCCACCAGTCGGAGATTGGCCTCCAAGGCTAATGGCAATGGCTTTAGCATTCGGCCCAGCATTTTCTAGATCCTAGTGAGATGAAGTGTGAGTGGCAAAGGTGAATATGGGGAACAAGGTTCTTACTGCCATAACCCTTTTTGTTAACAAAATCTCTTTTTCGATTCTGAAATATCGATCCAAAGCACTTTTTTCATCTTCGGTCATTGGGCGGATTCGAGGGTCGAGGTCATTCTCAATATTGGAGGACAGTTGGGAAATGTTGGAGGAGGATTTCAGAAACTTTTGCAGCCATTCTTCAATAGCCTTTGAAGCTTTTTTAGTTGCTGGGAAAGAGATCATATCAACGGTGACTTGCTGGGGAGGTGTAGGGAATGTAATGACCTCTATTCATGAGTTATTAGAGGAAAATGATACAAATAATCCCGAAAATCTCACCAGAAGAGGTCGAGAAGTTGTAAAAATATCGAAGAACACGGGTCAAACTGTCGCCCCAGGATTTATCAAGCAAATGCAGAAAATTCTCGAACATGACAGTGGGCTACATTATGATATGAGCAAATAGCACAACATCACCTTGAAAAAATGCCATACCCATACCGCATGGGCTTGAGTCCATGTTGTAATTGTCGCAGACGTACCATCATCCCGTTCTAAATTATACACAGCAATATATAATGGAAGAAGGACAGGATAAGCTGAAAACTGTAAAGAGTGATTACTCAGGCGATGCCGGGAAATAATAGGGTTAACTCACCATATTGTTTTTCAAGGATGACGGAAAAAACTTGAAATTTTCATTGATAGCTGCGTTGGACCATGACAAACTTTTGGCGATGTCCAAAATAGCGAAGGGAGATGTTACAAATGGAATGCATTGTACTTCTTGCCCATGTTGTTTGAGCATCGATTCTTCGAATGGAAATGGGGCCTCTGGGCCCACAATTCGGTTATACAACTGAAGTTTGCCTTCAAGGTCTGGTCCCCATAAAGGTGCTGCAGACAAGGTCGGTATGTGTGAGCCTACTTAACGGTGAGGTTGCGCTCCAAACCAAACCCTTATTTTGATTTACCTGGCAAGTAGCTACGACGAAGAACGGATCAACGAATGGGCGCGTATGTTGCAGCATAAAGTTAAGAATACCTGTTTCTGATAATCACAGATCCCTTACGCTGATCACGAGTGAATAAGTTACAAGGGCGGGTGATGTAAAGAGTACTATCACTCACTCGCACATCTCCATACGATATATCAGCCTCGATTTCGGCATTCACCACCCAGGCAGGGAAATATGCAGCAGCAAATCGTATGGGATGGAAAGCGTGCTTGTTAAAAAGGAAAGACATAATAGCAGTCCAAATGTTTCCATTACTGCAGAGACCTGATACAACTCTTCCCATCTCTCGTTGAGCTAACTCGGGAGTCATGACGAAAGGGAAGGCTAACACAAGGTGATCAGCTTAGTTAAAGCGAAATACTTCAAACAAGCAGACCTCTAAGTTTCTTGAAATTTGTGTAAACATTCTCTGAAGTGTAATTCCTGAGGCCACAGCGCTTTAACAGTGGAATATGCAACCGTCTATGTCCATAGCGGAGTAACATGGATGGATGAATTGGGGTCTCTTTCCAGAACAAATACAATAGCTGCTTATGTAAGCTGACTAATTGCCACGCGGTTGACACGTTTAACCCCTTTAGGAACTAATGTTATTGACACGTATGCCCAGGTGAAATTTAACTTGCATTCGTAGATCGTAGCTTTCAAGAGTTGTCAGTGGACATCGTTTCGCAGTTTGCTATTCAATTTGCTTCATTCAATTTCTATGTTTACACGGACATTATGGGTCGTATTGCTGCTGATCGTCTTCGTTCAAGCTGTGGATTATTATAAAATCCTGGATGGTATGTCCGAAACAACACTCTCGAAAGCGCTTAACGTGATTTCTGTAGTGGATAGATCGGCATCTGATAGAGATATTAGAGCAGCCTACAAGAAGCTGAGCAAAAAGTACCATCCTGACAAGAACAAGGCAGCAGACGCCGAAGACCGCTTCGTTCAAATTGCACGAGGTCTGTGGACAACGCCTACTACAATGTCTCCAGACTTACTCTGAGTCCGTCAGCTTATGAAGTATTGTCCGATCCCGAAGTGAGCGAATACATAATTTACTTCTTATTCAGATTCTCAAAGGTCACAGAAACGACGCATCTTTGACAGGCATGGGGAGGTTTGTTTTCAAAACTTGTCTCGTGTTTTTCTTCGTTAACTCCTTGGTTATAGGAAGGATTGAAAGCCCATGAAGGCGGACATCACCATCAACAAAACCCATTTGATATTTTCTCTAGCTTCTTCGGTGGTCGTTCGTATCTTTGAGGCTTTCCCATGTGAATCGCCCTTTAACCACCATTTTAGATCAAACGCATCAAACGCGACGAGGACCTTCATCCCTAACAGAATTCGAAGTCACATTGGCGGATATGTACAAGGGAGCAAGTATCGATGTGCGCGTGTTTCTCTAATCTTCTAGCTCCAGCCCCGAATTGATACCTCTCTTCAGTTTATGATCAAAAAACGTATACTTTGCGACCATTGTCGAGGTTCTGGAGCAGCATCAGATGGTGACATCCACACGTGTACAGGGTGTAATGGTGCAGGAGTAAAGCTGATCAAACAACAAATATTCCCGGGTATGTATGCCCAGAGCCAGGTAACGTGTAACGAATGTGGTGGGGCAGGAAGGGTCATACGCAGGGTATGTCCTCACTGCCAGGGAGGTAAAGTTGTCGATTATACGGCACATTATACCTTGGATATTATACCAGGTATGCCTGAGGGTCATGAAGTTGTGTTCGAGGGTGAAGCAGACGAGAGTCCGGATTGGGAAGCTGGAGATGTCATATTAAGAGTCAGAAGCAAGAAGGAGAAAGGTGGATTTAGGAGAAAGGAATCCAGCCTTTATTGGAAACAAAGTATTACCATCGAAGAGGTGCGCACATACTCAGAACCAAATCGCGGATTTTCATAACAGTTCCGTACTCTAGGCATTGCTGGGTTTTGAGAGAAACATCACACACTTGGATGGACGTCATATTCGATTAAAGCGAAAAGCAGTAACTCAACCAGGTAAATCGCAGGTATTTTTCTATGCATGCAACCCCACTCATTGTTCACCCAGGCCTGGTGCAAGTGGTGAAAGGAGAGGGCATGCCAATTTTTGGTCATGATGGTATGAAGGGTGACCTTTTTGTAGAATACAATGTCGTTTTGCCTGTTGAAATCTCGTCAGAGATGCGTCAGAGTGAGTTTGTTCTGTCTATTGGCCTGCCTTTTGCCAGCTTGCTCATGTACTTCCCAGAACTTGTAGATGCATTTCAAATACCGTCATCCACACGCGACGAATTGTGAATTTGCATATTTATTTATTAGACTACTCGACATGGGCGTGCCAATATTTACCAGAAAAGGAAAAGGACTTTACACCAGGGAATCTCAACGAAACCATGAATTCCACAGAACTCTGAGGCTTTAAGATGCAAATTCATCACACTGGAGTCTGGAAGTGGAAAGAAGACCTTGGTCTTCTGCTGCCATGCAAGTATAGAAATGAACAAGTTCTTGATAATACATGTATGAGTGTGATGTCCATAATTACTAGTACAGGTTCGATGAGTCAATTACGCCTGTGGGGATTGGTAGGTCAGAATGTGTAGATGTTCATGGCAAGAAACTCACGATATAGCTATATGATCTCCGATCTTCACCCCGTGCCATGTATTCCCTCTGTCACTTGTTAGAAAACTTGTATCAAACCTAGTTATGAACCTACATCAATCAAACTCTCTATCTTCTTCTTAATGGCCAGCGGCTCTGGATGAAATTTGCTCAATAACTGTGAGGTGACTTCGTGAACCAGGTCGTTATGTGTCATAATCTTTCTGTGTTTCATAATGCGAACGATGCATGCCTACGGATCCGTTAAGAAACTATTAGTTCTATACAGAAGACTGACACAAACCTCCATCAAATAGTTGCGTTCTTCATCAATTCGTTCAAGAGTTTCCTTCCTTTCAGTAGCGCTTTCGAGCTTGGAAGAAACAGTAGAAATTTTGAGTTTCGTTTTCGGGGAAGAGAAATCACAATTAAAAGAAAAAGAGTCAGTGTTGTTGATATCGCGGCTTGCGGGGTGCTTCTTCAGGATCTTGTCCTTCGTACAAGCGAGCGACTGCAGATTTCGCTTCAACTCAGGTTCGTCAATATTAGTTGCTTCCTTGATTTGCTGCAAGTGACATAAGAATGAGAAATGCCAAATTTTTCAAGGAAACGTACTTCATATGTCAAAACCTCATCATCGTCCAATTCTTCGAAAAGGAGGAGGATAGCACATGCGAATGTCGTCACATTGAGCTCATGAGACCCTGTTCTGAACCTCGCCACTACATCGGCATTTCCAAGACTGTATTGCCAAGTCAGGCAACGACCTGAGTGGCGAGAAAGATAAAACTGTTCAAAGGATTTGCACGCTCTAATCAGCTGAACGGGTAGAACACACTTCGATTGTGAGTGGTTCATCGGCCAGGCCCCTGATGTCATTATTATGACGTTTAAGTTTAGCTCGGGTACCTACAAGTTGTCAAGAATAATTTGTGACTGTGGAACGACCAAACCCACCATCGCTTTCGACATGTAATCCGTCGTGGCCTCCTTTGAAAGCTTCATGTCATGGAACATTCCCTCCATTTTATGAGTGAACTGGAAACCGCATTCCGTCTTCAACTTGGCCAACATACCCCGTTCGGCGTCGTCGGACACTGAACGACCGTTCAAAAGTCGCTTTGACAGGTGTCCCTTGTAATATCTCTCGAAAACATCTTTCTCCGCTATGAAACGGAATGCAGTGATCGTTTGATCCAATACGGCATCCACTTCCACATCGTTTTTCTGCATTCGGATTTCAATAAAGGAACTTCACAAAGTGCGATAGACTTACACCTTTCAACCCTTTCTTGAGATGCTCGTCGATAAATAAAGAGATAAATTCGGAACATTTCTCGTTCGTATTGATAAATGAACCAAAAGCCTATGCAGTTCGTCAACGCAGTGGCTGGACAATGAATTAAGCGACGTACATTATTCATGCAACTCTCCACTTCACGATTGCTCTGAAATGATGTCTTCCATACTTTGTCGAATTTACTTTTCAGATCAAGTACGCCTTGGACCCATTGAAGAGCGGTTTGATTACCAGTTGCAGCACGGGCTTTTCCTTTCCGCTTGCCCTTCTTGGTTTCAGCATCGCGAGAATCAGCTTCGATATCTACGGATACTTCTACGCAAGAAGCTTCGTTGATCAGCCTTCCTCGTCGGATGACGCATTCCCTTAGCGCTTCGTTCAAGCACGGCAAACCCTTTGGTACCATGGTGCACAATTTGAATAGCCTAGACAGGTCTTCAAACTTGTTGTCATCAATCATCGCATCCAGCCCTGAATGATCCTTCGAGATTACAGCCGAGAGATGTGGGCCGAGCAAATTGTCTTTCAAAATTTGGAGGAGTGGCACGGTCGTGTGGCTCGACAAATAGTGGTGCGTCCTTCTGTCCTCCTCTTGTAAGCGATTCTCCACCTAAAACACTTTAAAATGTCATGATTTTGAGACTGCATGCACTTACTTGCTTCAGGAACTCAGGAGCATCACATGAGCTCAGTAAACGTACGCCTTCTTGGCTGTAGAAAGCTTCACTTTCCTCCAGAATTTTTGGTTCCAAATCGCGTTTATAGATCGTCACATTATGATCTGCTTGAAGACTAAGAAATATATCGACACAGCCCTTGACTCTTGAACTGAAAATATCGTATCCGTTCCTTTCGTGTCGTATTTGATTCAGAATGGAGTCAATGATATGACCCACGATCGGAGAACCCATGATATGATCTAGGAAAAGTTCTTGACCAAGGTCTTGAGTTGGAGATACATTAGCGGAGACGGTATGTACGCGATCCTAGGATAGACGTAGTTTAATGGACGCGATGCATGGATCCAAATGACACACCATATATCTCAATATCTGCCCCAATCTGACCATGTTGCTATTGTGCTCCTCCCAAACATTCTTTACATTATTCAACAAAAGACTTGCTTCTGAGCTCTGCACGGTGACATCTGTTGTGCCAGACGGAAATACTGGGATAATCCGTTCTCTGGCCATTGAATCAAGGTTCTCCTCTACCAACTGCTTGACACCTTTGTACAACATTTCGCCATGTTTGTTGAGCACCATGTTGTAGGCATAGCGGTGATTCTCTTCAAAGGACAGGTTAGACGCATTTTGTTTTTGAATTTCACGGATGTTCTTCGACAATTGCGCCCACGTTTTCTCGGCAGAAAAATCGGGACCATTCTAATTAAGGCGTCAGGAAATATATCACAACAAGCCAATTTTTACTCACCTTTCTTGGAGGCGTCTGTCAACGAGTTTACTGGGTGGTGAATATAACGCCCTGCCACTCTGAAGAAGCGCTTAACCTACTATTTTCGGGCCTCGGAGTCCACGTCTGGGAGCTACCAAATATATTATTTTCCCTATCGATATGTATTCGAAAATGCATACCAGTGGCCATGATGGGTGATTAGTTTGCCAGCAATCCAAATCTATGTTAAGGTCGACGGCAGGTTCTTAAACTGATTTAATCATATAGGATCATTTGTATTTGTTATCTTTCAAAGCAAATACGTCATAGTGCATTGCATTCAATCAAGGTTCATGAAAAAAAGAGGACCAATTTGCATGCAGGAGACTAATAAAATTACAATTGCGTGAAGGTCCAGGATTTTCTGATCCGGGCTTGCTAATGGAATGTAATAGAGAATGGAGTAAATGAAATGGGATGTGAGAATGACTTTAATTGATGTATCTGGATAGTTAAGCTGAATTATGATTGTGTACGTGAGGACCGAATGAGATCGTTAAAGTACTTCCGGAAATTCTTGCCATCCAGATCTCGGAGTTTAGTCGTGAAATCCAAGGCCGTTTCTGATGGCCAGTTTTGAGATGGCAAGAAGACATTCACGAAGAATGTGTAGGCTTCAGTGCCTCGGGTTTTGCAGACGGTTTGCAGAAGATTAGCAATTTCGTGAAGAACCTAGCCAAGTGTGAAGTCAAGCAAAAGAACTGTGGCCCAGGACTTACTACTATCATCTGCCCGTCCTTTGGATTGAAACTGGGGAGAGAAGGAACGCGGAAAGCTGTTGGAATCAACCGTTCGTAAATAAAACGGTCAAAACCTGGTAAACTTTGGTTTGTTCCTTGTTGGCCATTGGTAGCACTATCAGAGGAGTCCGGAGCAGGTTGACCCCAAATAGTCACACAGCGGATGAAGAATGTTATGGCGACCTTCTGATTTGCAGGATCGGTAACGTCTTCAGCCACTCGTTGCATGGTCGCGATCAACCCTTCGAAACCAGACGAATTACCTACAAGAAGTCAGACAAAGGGGGTCAAACTTTGAAGACTAAACTAACGTTCCGAGATGAAGATGGCATGAAGTTTAGACGCCATGATGTTATTCAAGAGAGCGACATACGCTTTCTTTGTTTCATTGTGCGCATGTTGGTCATCCGTCCCCGATATGGGTTGGGATAGGAGAGCCGAAATATGGTTGTTCAACGGGCCAATAAGCTGGTCTAAGACATCGAACATATCTCTCTATAGGGTTGTAAGACTCCGATTCATTCAAGATAAGCCGACAGACCTGTAGCTTGTGGATAAGGAGACCGATGAAATTCATAAAATCGGCCAATTCCGATGGTTCGAAATGCGTTAATAGATTGCTCATTAATGGAGGGATGTAATGAGTGACTGATGGTCCCGCAGTGGCAAGGATTCTAGCAAAAGCAAATCTCGTCTGCAGAATAAGTAAGGTAAAAGGAAAGTAATTCCAAGCGAAAGATCATACCGCGTCTCGAATGGGTTTGAAAATATTCATGGCCTCCAGGCACACCAGAATAGCTTGTCCCATCTCCGCAAAAACCTCGAGTGGGGGAAGAATATAATTTTCCGGCAAGGGATTAGGATAATCCGGAAAGCCTTTTGCAATATTGCCAAGAGCCATAATTATGTGATGGACCTTGACAATGGGGATAAGATCAGACGATCCCTGTGTCCTGAACGCCTGAAAGTTGAGGGAAAGGTCGTCCATTAAGGGCTTAACTAGTGATAGAAACAGAGCGGATTGGTGTGCTGGGTTCTTATATACCAGAGAACATAGAATTCCAACTGATTCGAAAAGGTAGAGTTGCGATGCAAAGGTCGAGTCCTTGGTGGCTTCGCTTAGGATGTCTGTTTCCGGTTCCTCAGGTTCCGGAATTTCGGCGACAATTGGTAAGAGATCTCTGATGCTCTCAATAGCGGTGGCCACGATGTCGACCGGAATCTCATTCTTCAATTCCTTGATGTATCGATGGAAAAAGTAGAACAACCGTAATCGATATCTTGAGTTGTTATTATGCAACCCACTGGTTATGGAACATGAGTTAGAGTAGATAGACAAAGACGTGGCAGTCTTACCGCATGTCCACCATGGCCTCCAATGTGGGGATGATACATTCTTTCCGAACCTTGAAAAAGTCCGTATATCGCGAAACGGTCTCGAAAAACTGCAGCGAGACTGCACGATTGGGGTAGGAGGAAATTCCTGACTGAACAAGTGCAAAAACCATTTCGCCCAGTGTGGTGAGCGGATATTCGGAATAATCTGTGATCTTTCGTTTATCCCGTTCCACTGCAGGAGCTTGACAAAATGCAGCACGCCCTTTCCCACCACCTAGATGGAACTCGTTAGATCAAG
Source organism: Inosperma sp. D86 (assembly GCA_026262225.1). Taxonomy (NCBI): domain Eukaryota; kingdom Fungi; phylum Basidiomycota; class Agaricomycetes; order Agaricales; family Inocybaceae; genus Inosperma; species Inosperma sp. D86. The sequence goes on along the minus strand of JAIUJM010000799.1, from coordinate 2,043 downwards.
TCTTGAGAAAACATTTTCACCTACTTTTATTGATCTCACCAAAGATATAAATGAGGTAAATGCCAAGTTCAGCGTCGTTCCATTTCATCGATACTCCCGAATGATAAGCTGAGATTGTATTTGAGGCAAGTCGTTGAACCGCTTCGGTGACAAGATTTTGTTCGACCGCAAGGATCGAATCCAAGAACACACGTAATTCCTGAAGGGCATTTTAGTTCAGGATAAACTATGAATAAAGACAGTTCACGAGACCTTCCGCATCTTTTCGAACTCTGCAACGTCATCCTCGTCGGCTTCTTCTATGTCTGGATCTTCATCCCACTTGAGTTTGGCCAGGACGACTTCCAGTAGTGAAGCCAAGAAAGTACGTTTGCTTTCGTCTAGAGGCCCTGACGAGACCTTCCGACTGCGCTTGTACTGAAAGACGTTAAAAGTGTCCACCGACAGACAGGATAGCGAACTAAGACTCACGCTACTGAGAAGGGTTGACAAGAATGGGAATACTGTTGAACACGTATCATCGTATTCGTCAGCCAAAAAGCGGAGCATGACAGGTTGGACCTGAGAAATATATGACGTAGCATCCTTACGAATCTCCTCGGCTAATGTTTCCTGCGTTGTTGTTACATTCTAATCATGAAAAATGCAGACGATGTTTTGATTACTTACATCAGTCAGCTTCATCAATTCTTGACCAAGGGCGTTGAGCAACTTCCCAAGTGCCTCTCTATACGACTCCTCGCCTTCGTCGGTATCATTTCCCCGTTCAATCTGTTGTGCGCGGGTTTTGGATTCTAGGGCATCTATAACTTGACCGAGAGATAGAACTTTCAAAAGCTGCAATTTATCACCCGGTTCCTTCAGTCCCTTCGAAACAATTCGAAGCAGGGCAACAGAGGTAGCTAGCCTTATAGGTAAAAAAGGGTCGGCCAGAAGGTTGAATAGAAGTGGCACAGTAATGGGTGTAATGGTCAGATTAATATCGATCCAACCTGGAATATCATTTAGAGTTGCCACATCAAAAAAAAAAAATAGTTTAGCCGCACCGACATAAGAACCAAAAGTTCGCACACCCCAGTCTACGACTTCAATGACGTAGTCTAACTCCTTTGGATTTTTTGCAGCACCTGGGTCCTTTCTAAGTTCCAGCATACGTTCTGCGTTTTCCGCTACAATCGTCAGGACTGCTTCGTTAATTTTCGCGGCGTCACGTTCGCGTACACCATCTCGCACCTTCCCATCGCGTGCATGTCGTTGCTGACTGAAGGTTCTCGCAGATTTAATTATCTGGTCTGCGACCTCTCCCGAAATCTCAAGCACGATGTGGAAAAAGAGAAGAGAAAGGTGTCGGTTGAAGCCCGTTTCTGTCCTCTGTTCTGAAGGACGGATGAGAGAAAAGAGGTCAGAAAAGAAAGTTGACCACTGTTCGGTGTACGTGCATAAAAAGAACAAAGTCAGCGTATGCGAGAATTTGTTGCGAATGACTGAATACATGGAAATGAGTTTGCTCTTATTGGGAGACGAGTTGAGGACTTACAGTTAGCATCAGCTTCGGAAGACCCCAAAACATATTCCGATTGAATGTAATTGAGAAGGGATTGTTGGAGAGTCTGGAATGACTCGTCATCAAAACGTTCAAACCTGAAATGGATCAAGCAAATATTAGTGCCGGTTCTGGAATGGTTGAAGGAAAGCCAAAAGAAATTGGAAAAGTCCAATATAAACGGAGGAAGCCGTCACCAATACAGGGGACATTGGTTTCAACTAACACATCAGGCTTGAGTATATAAGCAGTGGCTCACCTGTTATCCAGGAATTCATCTAGCACCCGAAGAGCAAAGAAGCGTGCTTGAGTCGGGTACTTGTGGGTACCGTCAGCATTCCGCCCAACAAAAATCGCCAAAACCAGTTTCCATGTCTCATTCGAATTCTGCTGAATGGTCGAAAGATATGCTAATGCCTCTTGGTGAAGAGAAATCTGTGTTTGATCAAAGGCAATGTTGATTGCTTGAACAATCTGGTCAATTTGCTGTTCCATTCGAT
>JAIUJM010000798.1:0-12278 GCA_026262225.1 Inosperma sp. D86 | reverse complement strand
GGAGAACTTCCATTCTTCCGAGCGTTCCAAGTCACCGCAATGCTACTTTTAGCAACTGCTGTCTTCGGCGGTTTCGGTCGATAGTGTTGTAAAAAGGCATACTTTGTAACTGGTGAAAAGCCTTTCAATCAACTATTAAACTCGTGACAAGACCAACTGGAATTTTTCATTTGACGTAAACCAGGTGTTGCATTTATGTGGGTCTTTAATCTACCTAGGACCCTCTCAGTCGTTTGTCATAAGTATCTCAGTTATGACTAAAGCGACCATTCATTTCCACATATTACGCCTTCTTTTGTCCCGTTCAATCTCCCGTTGCCTGGTTGGTACAATACTTTATCAAAGTAAATTTAGGCTGAACGGGTGTTCCATCGCCTCGAGGCGTTTCATACAGCAGCACCGCCAAAGAATTGGTTTCCACATTTGCGTGAGTCCTTTGTGACAGACTTGTATTGTTTACTTTCAGCTGACCAGGCTCCCTGGCACTAGGAAATCCTATTCGACCTTCTAATGGTGACGGCAGCAGTCATGTTTATCTCACGAATTGATTGCCTTACAATGTGGGGGACAAAAGGAACCTTCGAACTGTCAAATTAAGCGCCCGTCCGCAGCATGCAGACGACATCGTGACCATTTACCAAGCCAACTAGAGAGAGATGGGCGCTGGTTCTTATCGATGGGATGACGCGTTCTATTTGCACAGGTCGATTCAAGGGTATATAAACCTAACTCTTTCCCCACTCTTTCCCCAGGACCCGCTTGCGAGTAACCTTTTACCGCTGTTACTAAGAGCGACTCTCTACACTCCTTGCCTGCCTAAGAACTGACAAGACATGCCCCCAAGACCTGCCCTTGACCGTGGAGGCCCTCGCAGAGGAGGTAACGCCCCTCCTGCAAGAGCCCGTGGTGGGGGTGCTGGTCGTGGGTTCAGGCCAGGTCCTGCTCCTAGCCCAGCAGGTAAGTACATTCTAGACAGAAAAGGTCGAAGGATCTTTCTTGAGTTATATATTCTTATTACTTTCAACGTCTATCTCCTTTTGTGAAGCGCACCATGAGACCATTGCCACCCACGTAAGGCGCCCAAACTTCGGGACCGCTGGTCAGAGGTATAACATTCAAGTCAATTCGTTCGAAGTAACTGTTCCAGAAACATTCATTTTCCACTACGATGGTATGTCGTTCTTTAACGTCTACACACCGTACTGTGTGATTGATCCGACTCGGTTCTCCCGTTACCCGTATTAAGTCGGTACGTACCCCAGATCAGTGGTCCACTACATGATATCTTAACGATTACAGTGGTCGAGCCCGACAGACTTCCCGCTCGTTTTAACCTTGAGCTTTTCAAAAATCTCCAGGATGCCGAACCGAATGTTTTCACACCAAAAATTGGGTACGACGGCAAGAAGAATGCGTTTTCTAGGCACGAGCTGCCTTTAGGACCATCAGGAGGTCGCAAGGTAACCTTACTTTACGTGGCCAGAATTATATACCTGTTAATCATTGCCATCTTCGCAGTTCACCATCAGTTACCCTACTGGGCCGAATCGACCACCGAAACTGTACTACATCACGCTTACGAAGGTCAACAGAATCAACACAGAGTTTGTCATCATCTTCTTCCCCTTCGTGGTGTTAATTTATCGACCTCCAGGACCCTCCACCGTTTCGTTCGGGGCGAACAACCTCACGATGAAATGGTTACCACCGCAGTTATGGTGCGCCAATGTGACTTTCTTTTCAAATTTCGTCATTAAAGTGATCTACGTAGGCCTTGAATGTCATTGTCCGCATGCACCCCATCTCGAAGTATCCCTTCGACAAACGGTCCTTTTATACCCCACAAGACCAGCAAGATATTGGAAATGGTCTTCAACTCTGGCGAGGAATTTTTCAGTCGGTGCGCCCAACGATCGGAAAAATCGTCCTCAACGTTGATCTGAAGGCCGGGGTCATGTACAAGGACGGCCCACTTATCAGACTCTGTCTCGGGTTTCTTGGCAAAGATGACACAGCTAACCCGGTTGGATTCCTCGCTGCAAATGTCTTGCCCAGGCGGCAGCAACATGACCTAAAAAAATTCTTGATGGGCGTCCGCATAAAGGTGCGAACCACAGGGGACAAAATCCGTGGTATTACTGGTCTCAGTAATCAGAGTGCCGACACTATCACCTTTCCCCTCAATGGCGTACCAACCACCGTTACGCAATACTATGCAAGCGCCAACCTTCGTCTGAGATACCCAACAATCATTTGTGTTCAGGTAGGTGCCTCATTGGTCGACCTTTTGCGTTTCTTGAACATCATTTCACAGGTCGGCAAGTCCGCGATGGTTCCACTCGAACTGTGCGATGTTATACCCGGCCAGCTGTCCAAGAGGCAGTTAACTCCTGCACAATTGAAGAGCCTGCAGGAGTTTTCAACCATCCGACCAGAAGAACGGCTGCAAAGAATTATAACGGGGCTTTCGGTATGGTTTTGCATTGATATCAATCATGATTTCGTCGTGATAGTTTATCAGAGTCTTCGAAACGGGAACGGTGATCATGAAACCGACTACGTTGCAGAATTTGGAATGGATATTGGTACCGCACCGCTCACCAACCAGATGAGGATCCTTACTCCACCTACCCTGAAATATGGGGAGGGTAGCAAAGAACCCAGTGTGGTGAGCATCATGCTACATTCCATCACTGTTGAGATATTGATTCCATATCGTTCAGAAACCTCCAATCGGATCAGGTGCATGGAATATGTGAGTGCGTTCTCCTTTCATAGAACGTCTTGCTGAGATAAATCAGGCGGGACAAGAAGTTCTATCGTCCAGCGGCCTTCGAACGATGGATGATATTGATTTATGACAATAGATTCTCGGATGATGATCAGAATAGAATGGTCAACTCGTTCCGCCAGGCTTGCGATGAGGTTGGTAAGCAAAGTTCAGCTCAAGAACGATTCCACTTCTGATTGCCATGTACATCACAGGAATAAGGATACGGCATCGGGATCCCTTTCCCCTGAGGCGTGTAGACCCTTTCGCTAACCATGAGGAACAGTTTAAAAATGCTGGAAAATTGTGTGCTCAACGACTCGGAGGTATCCCCTCGTTGGTTATTGTGGTGCTTCCAGAGAATGGTGGCGATATTCGTAAAGCGATCAAATAGTGAGCTTGTTTTTCAAACAATTACGGTCATTGCTGATTCGGCCCTTAGTCTTGGTGAAGTCTTGGTAGATCTTGTTAAAGACGGTATAATTCTTTTTGCTTACTTCATCTTCACTAGCTCGGTGTTCCCACTCAATGTCTTAGAGCACGCAATTGCAGCAGAGGGAATGATCAATACTGGAAAAATGTGATGCTTAAGTATGTCCAAAATGTTTCTTGATAGCGGCTGGGTGCTGATTGAGCCATAGGATTAATGCGAAGCTTGGTGGGATAAATACAATAGCAGTGTCTGATACCACCAAGGAGTTTCTCCACAATCCTTCCCACCCAACGGTTGTCATCGGTATGCCATGCTGTCTCCCAACACTCGCCTGTCTGCTCAAAGTTTTGAAATAGGTGCTGATGTTATTCACCCCGCACCCGGTACTAGTGATAAACCCTCTTATACGGCCGTTGTTGGGAGTGTGGATTCCAATGCGGCGAAGTACGTGTCGACTTGCTCGGTTCAAGCGGGACGCCAAGAAATGATCGATGACATGAAGGATATGTGCAAGGTCTGTTTTCCGTCCCGTACTGCAGATCAAATGTTGATGTACCCCATATATTGTAGTTCATCATTCAGCTGTACATGACGTATGTTGAAGGTACCTCAAAAGGGAAGATTCCAAAGAGGCTATTATACTTTCGTGGTATGGTAATCTTGGGCTTTGCCTTTCATAAGTCTAAATGATTTTTGTTGGGATAGATGGAGTGTCCGAAGGACAATTTCAGCAGGTCTTGGATCAGGGTGAGTTCAATGCATCTGTGCTCGGGCAAGGCCACTGGCTCACCTTGTGTACACGCAGAGCTTCCAAAAATCAAAAGTGAGTTTTATTCTAATGACAAGCTATTGTGTGAATACAATATTCTATTCAGAAGCATGTGAAGAACTCCAGATAAACCCGAAAGTCACAGTTGTTATTGTTGGTAAACGACATCACAATCAGTATGCTTTTTGTCCACACATATCTTCCAATACTTACACAATCTGAAGGGTGTTCGCTGGACCTGGGACTGCTGTTCCAAAGGACAAAAGTACTAATTGCCCCGCTGGAAGTGTTATCGACAGCGGGATTGTACACCCTACAGACTTTGAATTTATACTTCAAAGCCATGCCGGTATTCTTGGCACTAGCCGACCAGCATACTATCATGTGTGTCTCGCCTTCTCATCTCTGGACTATGAATTTTACAGGTGTAACATGGCCAGGTTATTCATGACGTTAGTAGCCCCTTGGAACATTACATTTTTGGGAGATTTTGATTTTGATTGCAGGAAATTGGTTTCCAGAATGCCGACTCTCTTCAAGCGCTTGCGTTTGCCCTCTGTCACACGTACGCCCGATGCACGCGTTCCGTTTCCATTCCGGCGCCTGTATATTGTTCGTAGTTTTGTCATGGGAAGAACTACATCATCCGCTCATATAATGTCAACAGATGCTGATATTGTTTGCTCTCGCGCAAAATTTCGGTTTGATCCTCGGTTTGACCCCGACTTTTCGGATTCGGCTACCCAGACTTCCCGAGGCGGAGGTCCGGATACAACACATTATCTTGAAAAATATAAGGAACATTTCAAGAATCTTCATAATAACCAGGCAATGCAGATGTTCTTTGTTGTGAGTACCTGTGTTGGATGTTATTTCACAGTCTTCTAACCAAGTTGTTTTGGCAGTGATTCATATCGTTGTCGGAATCATTGCACTTCTACTCTACCTTTGACCTGTCGCTCTCATATATATATATATACGGTTATGAGTATTTATACTGTTGTTAAAATGGATCGTTCTGTCTATCGGACTCCTTTCTTGGGAATGGTGTCTGTTGTGGTGCCGATACGACCTTGCAAATCGTAGTTAACGGGAGACCTTGCCGTCACGTACTTGGCCCAAACCACGTCAACCGGGTCCAAAATGACGAAATTGTTCTTTGCTGGCCAGAAATTGTCCCCTCCCGAGGCAAGATAGTCAAGTGTAGTGATTTTGTATGTTTTCGTTAAATCGATGGGTTGGGCTCCAATGTTAAGAGTGATAAGACGTGATCCGATGGGGTTGTTGGGATTATATGTGAACTGGATACTTCGAGAAACTTGGACAAAGCTCGTCACGACTTGGTGGTTCTTCACATTTTGTTTTGAAACTATGCCCTCGAAGACATCCCATAAATCTTCCCCAGTAAAGTCAAGTTCGACAAGAGAGTTGCCGAAAGGGAAACACTCCAGCGCTTGCTGAAGTGTGACATTCCCCGCATCGATCTCGGTACGCATGCCTCCGGCGTTGATGATGGCCGCGACGGTAGAGTTCGGGCGATAATCTTCCATGGCGTCGGCACTGAAGTCTCCGAGGGTACACTCTTCGGTCTGACAGGTAGAATGAACGAGGGATTTCTGTGTGTAACCGAGCACCGTTTGCTGATACGGACCAAAGGCTTTTGACCACTCTGTGATCTGAGCCTTGAGACTGGGCTCTTCTGAGGTGGTATTCATCAGGTGAATGGGTGCACCTTCGTATTTGACGACCATCCCGTGATGATCAAATTCGACGTCGATATATCCTAGGTATTCGCCCCATCGATATGATGTGACAACGAACACCTCGTCCCCATCCAGGTTTTTAACGATGGTCGGGTAAGGTCCTTTTGAGCCAGTCATATTCCCGAGAAGCGTATGAGAATGGCCACCGATAATGAGAGAGATACCGGTAGTTGCCTGCGCTAGAGCAATATCTTGGTCGTAACCGATGTGTGTCAACGCGACGATTCGCTTAATTGCCGGGTAAATTGTTTTGATATGCTCAACCGTGCGTTTGGCAGCAGCAACAGGATCCTCAAAAGTAGTAAGGTTACTAGGCTTTGAGATGGTCTTGGTCGTCTCAGTGGTAAGGGCAAGTAAGGCAAGCCTATGTTCGTCAAAAACCTTGTATGGAATGAGAGCATTTGCGAGTCGTTCGTTCTTCGACCGAACATTACTCGAAATGACGGGGAAAGTCAGATTATGCAAGAAATCTGCAAGTAGATCGTCTCCATCGTCAAATTCGTGGTTTCCAAGCGTCATCGCGTCAAAGCCAAGTTGGTTCAAAACTACGGATATTTTTTCCCCTTTGAACAGCGTATAAAACAGAGTACCCTGTATCAAATGCGTTCAATTGATGGGCGGATAATTTCCAAGATAGTAACATACTTGGAATTCATCACCAGCGTTTAAGAAAAGAGTGCTTTCACGAAATGGTCTTATTTGATCTATGACAGTCTTCACTCGAGCATAACCTCCGATACAACCTATGAAATGGAAGAGTAAGATAGATAGAAAGACTGGACACAATTGCAGAACTTAAGCATACCCTTAGTTGGATCCGAACAAGAAGAGCCACTTGGACGAAATTCGTCTAGGTGCCTGTCGAAAGACGTTCGTTTGCCCGTGAGGAACTGAGACAGTTACAGGACCTACGCATGGACATCGTTGATGTGAAAGAACGACAACCTGTAATCACAGCCATAGAACGACTCCTTTCCACCATTTGCATAGCCTGAATCTCGCTTCTGGAGATGATAATGGTTCGATACAAGTCTGTCAATGGTAATACTTGGGTCGGCTCCGGTGGCGGTTACAATGGACAGGACCAGTGCAGAAAAGGCCGTAAAAACAAAGGTTTTAACCATAACGTTGAGAATAATAGTCGTATAAGAGAGAGAGAATTAAACAGGCATTTAAATTGTGGCAAGCATATCAGCCCACTGAATCCTGATGGAGGAGCAGAAGCAGAGATATAATTACGTTACATCATGTGATGGTGCTCAAACGTGGTGCTATCATTTTCCCTTGGGTCTGCTTGTTCTACCACGCATTATTCAGATATTGTGTGGTTGGAAGCCTAGTACCGACATAACGCTTCATTGCAGTAGCTGAGCCGAGTGCACCTGCATTGCCTTGCGGTCTTTATATGGTCCTCAAAAGGTCGAAGATTATTCCAGGCCTGCGGTCGCGGTGTCCTTCGGAAAGTAACGAATAGAGTACGGTGCCTCATGCAGCACTAATACGAGCAGATTACTCATGTCACTTCCTACATTTAGCTCTTGGCTGGAGATATAAAAACGTATGGCTTTGGAGGTGCTAAAACTGCTTATTACCGATCATGCGTCTGATACTCTCAACCGGCACACCCTGGAACACAAACTACTGTAATTCAGAGGGCCAAGTTCTATACAAAGCGGAGTCCCCGGGCCTTGGTTTAGTCGGTCGTACTATCAAAATCTCGCGAGTCGTTCCCCCAGTTATCAACGAGGACGTGTACAACGCTGGTGAATCAGAGCTGCGAGACAAGTACGAACACGTCGCTGAGGTTGACTATCACGCTTTCATGAAGGATTCACGAATCAAGTATGGGCTCGTAGATCAATCAGTAAGCGACTTCTTTAGAAAGGGTGGTTTCAGTTTTTATGGAAGGTATTTCTCTTGATCGTTTCAATATTGAAGTCTCACCTTAAATTGTAGGAATCGTCACTTCAATGGTCCAGACGGAAGGGAGTATGTTTGGAAAATGACTATGAGAGTCTGCAAAGTAAGTATCTTTGCGCTTCGCCAATCAAAGCTTTCCACATTCACCTCTTTGCATGCCAGCTTTTCTTGAACGATGCGTCGAACACTCCTGTTGCCGTTTTCCACCGAAAGAGGCTGGGAATATTCCGAAAACGCCGCCCAGCCTCTCTCGAAATTTTTCCTGCAGGTCTACACATGATCGACTTGATTATTGTCACCTTCATTTATGTCGAGAAACTGCGTCATACCAGAGAGGAGGCAGCAAGGAACTCGGGTTCTTAGTGCCTTGGAATTACTGCGATGCAATGAAGCGAGATCTAGAGATGGTCCTTGTCGCATTGGTCGTGCGTTTAGTCGTTCAACTTAAACTTTCTTCTTTTACTGTTCAAGTCATCTGCCCTTGACTCTATTGGACGTCATCAGTAATATCTCTTGACAAGGTGATATTTTTAATCTGATGTCCTCCTTTATACCTTAAATTTTGTGTTCAGACTCCAGAGCAGTCCCTTGTACTTCTATGTAATATCGATCGTGCAAGATATGTTGTACCTACTATTTTACGAATCGTTATAATGTACTATGCGGCATTGCGGAAGCGTTATATCCTCTAAGCACAATGAAAGCCTCAGGACACATCCATATCTTCAACTAGCCTCCTAGCCTCCTATGAAAAGTCACGATTCACGAGCATCAGCCTCATACAGCACCAACTTGCAACCAACTTGAATATGATGTTGGCACTGCCTGCAGCCGCATTTAGCATTATGCGCAAATTATGCGTCGATCATGTCCGCAGCTGGAGATATAAATAAGTTATGCTTGGAACGCTTATTGCATATCATGCATCTGATACTCTCCACTGGCGTACCCTGGAACGCGAACTATTGCAATGAAGATGGTCAGGTTTTATACAAAGCAAAGTCTCCAGGCATTGGATTCGGGGGTCGTATTATTAAAATCTCGCGAGTCGTTCCTCCGGTTATCGATGAAGACGTGGACAACGTCGGCGAATCCGAGCTGCGGGATGTATACGAACCTATGGCCGAGGTCCACTATCGAACTTGGGGGAGGGAATCACGTATCAAATATCGGCTCGTCGATCAAACTGTGAGCACCTTCTTTAGAAAGGGTGGTTATAGTTTTTATGGAAGGTCGTATCCTGTCGTTTGATTATGATCTAAATATCTAATATTGAGCCTTCAAATGCAGGAATCACTACTTCAATGGTCCAGATGGAAGGGAGTATGTCTGGAAATTGACCATGAAAGTTTGCAAAGTAAGTGAATTCTGTGCCTCACTAACCCAAGTAAGTTCACCCTTTGGCACGCCAGCTTTTCTTGAACGATGCGGCGAACACTCCTGTTGCCGTTTTCCACAGAAAAGGGCGGGGCATATTCCGGGAACGCCGTCCAGCCTCTCTCGAAATTTTTCCTGAAGGTCACCACATGATCGAGTTGATTGTCCTCACCTTCATTTACGTGGAGCGATTGCGTGATAGATGCGAGGAAGCAGCCAGGAACTCAGCTTAGTGGACTAAGTGGTGGACTTTGTCAACATTACGGCGCCTATCGTGCATCTTTGATGCCCTTACCTTCTGTTTCCATTATTCTGGATTCGTGTATTTAGGCCCAGTGCTATACTTTGAACTTCAATTGATGCGTCGCACCCATGCAGTTATTCTGTATCGACGACCACGACCTTCAGCTAATGGCCCAACCACAATCAGGGGAGCTTCCCTTGGTTTTCCAAACGCTGGCAAACGAATGGCGTGCATTTAGTATCATGCTGACTGCGAGCTACTACAGACTTTTTCGGTTTGTCCGCACTTCCACAGTATTCGCTGTGAAAAGGATTGTTTACAGTCAAGTAGCATGCATGCAGTACTTCGCGACCTGGGCGAAAAGAGAGAGCGCCCATGCATCACAGTTGTTTTCTAGTTGAAAGCCGTGTTCTACAAGTCAAATTGCTGGCCATTGAAGACACCAGATAGTCCATTTCCTTAGAATGAAATGAAGGACCCTCAATACCTAAATGGTGGAACCTCAACAATTACGGCCTCTACCGAGCTTTCAGCTTCGCATTTTCCTGCTATCTCAGAACCATGAAGCAGGAACAGTGACTTATCCGAACCAGGCAGAGCCTTCAAGTCTCAAGTAAAGTCGTGTTGGGACGATAAACCAGAAAGGGAAGATTCAAAGTATGTTTTCTGGGACAATACTGTCATAGAAGAATCTGATTCAGAAGAGCAGATTGCCCACAGATAAAAAGACTCGGAGGTGCTCAGGCAGAGGCTGGAGACAGACTTGCCGGACACTGGCAATTATTATATTATGAAATCTCCAGAATTTCAAAAGCGTGTAGGCAATTGGGGCGTTTCCATCCCGATTGATTGGTTCCGAGAATCGTGGAGAAGTTATTGGCTATGACCTTCTGGGACATTTTATCCAGTCAGAGTTTGGCAGATGGCTAGAAGCCTGAGCAAACTCGAAGAACGTTAAATGATTGACCATGGCGGAGTCACGGTGATGCGGTAGTTTGGGTAAGACTGCACAGTCATCCTTGGTTGAAACTTGAGCTTGAACTTCGAACATGATTTCACGTTGACATAGATTTGTTTTTGATGGTGATCACGAACTTGGATACTTCAAGAATAAAAATAGACATATGCTTCCAACCATCAATCTCTCCCACCAGTTTCGTTTATAATGCCTTTTTTGCTCGGTTCCAACTTCCTTAACCTCTTGCGAGTACTATGTGGCTAACGTCGCTTGGCACATTGGTCGTGTTCATCCTTCCCTGGAGCGACACCGTTGCGGTTCAAGTCGATCCACACATTTTGGATGCCTGTCCCGGTTACAACGCCACAAACGTGCAAACCAGGGCTGACGGGTTGACTGCTCACCTAGTCTTGGCAGGCAAGCCGTGCAACGTTTTTGGCGATGACATTGACCGCCTTTTGTTAAACGTGGATTATGAAACCAGTAAGCTCAGCAACCAACTAACAATGACTATCGTCTAACACTCTCAAAGGTGACAGGATCCACTTGAAGATAATTGATGCCTCGTCTGCTCGCTATGAAGTTCCTGAGTATGTCCTTCCCCGGCCCAAACGCAAGGGTTCTGGTGGTTATGACACCTCGGCCATTGGGTTCAACTATACGACGTCTCCATTTTCCTTCTCCGTCTTCCGAAAGTCTACTGGAGAGGTTTTGTTTTCAACGGCTTCTCATCCAATCATCTTCGAGCCTCAATACATTCGAGTCAAAACAAGTATCCCTGCACAAGCCAACATCTACGGATTGGGAGAACATACGCAGACCTTCCGCATTCCGCCAGAAAACACAACACTTACCCTCTGGTCTCGCGACGCGTACGGTATTCCAAGAGGGACTAACTTGTATGGAAATCATCCTGTGTACTTTGAACATCGTACGACTGGTACTCATGGTGTTTTCTTCCTCAACTCCAACGGGATGGATATCAAGCTTACGAACGGTGGACCGGGCGGGCCTGCACTCGAGTACAACGTTATCGGCGGTGTCATCGACTTCTACTTCTTGGTTGGCAGTGAGACTGATCCGGCCGCCGTTTCAAGGCAGTATGCCAGTGTCGTGGGGACTCCTGCTGAAGTTCCGTATTGGTCCTTCGGACTTCATCAATGCCGCTTTGGTTACAAAGGTACGTTAAATCTTGCTCAAGTTCCATTACAACTTAACGTTATCACAGACTTTGTTGACGTGGCAAGCGTCATTTCAAGATACGCAGCAGCACAAATTCCATTGGAAACAATGTGGACGGACATTGGTTTGTCGTTAACAAATTTATTGATAGTCACTAACGTTCTTGTCATTAGACTACATGGATCGCCGACGGATTTTTACTGTTGATCCGGATTACTTCCCCATGAAGCGAATGCAAGAAATCGTTTCTTACCTCCATGCCCATGATCAGAAGTTTGGTGCGAACTTCGTTGTTTGTTCCGATTTCTAGCTAACTTGGGTATATTTACTGTAGTCCTGATGACAGATCCTGCTGTGCCATACCTACCAAACTCCAGTTATGGACCATATGAACGCGGACATGCACTTGATGTCTTCTTGAAGGTGAAAAACGGCAGCGAGAGTTTAGGTGTTGTCTGGCCAGGTTAGAAGATTCCACAATTGAAAGGTTCGTTTCTAACTCGGCTTTAGGGGTTACCGTATTTCCCGATTGGTTTCATCCCAGTATTCAATCGTGAGTACTCCATTAACATCAATCCACTGTATCCATTTACCCCTCGTCAGATATTGGACTGGAGAATACAAGAATTTCTACAATCCTGTATCGGGCCTCGATATTGATGGTGCATGGATTGATATGAATGAACCTACAAATGTAAGGAGGCATTTGCATGGCAGCTTCTTTCTAACTTCTACGCAGTTCTGCCGTTTGCCATGTGACAACCCATACCAACAAGCAATCGATCAGAATATGCCGCCCCCTCGTAAAACTAAAGCTCCCGATCCTTCGACACCTATCTTCACAAACTCGAGCGGGAGCTTG
>JAIUJM010000797.1:0-12279 GCA_026262225.1 Inosperma sp. D86 | reverse complement strand
GTGTGATCTTGCCATTTCTAGGCATCTGCATGGCTCATGAGGCCCTCTGAAAATATGTCCAGCAAGTGAGTGTGATCCCAGCATTTGTAGGTATCTGCATGGCTGATGAAGCCCTCTGAAAATGTGTCCAGAATGTGAGTGTGATCTTGGCATTTCTAGGCATCTGTAGGGCTGATGAGGCCCTCCCAAAATGTGTCCAGCCTGTAAGTGTGATCTTGGCATTTCTGGACACCTGCATGTCTTATGAGGCCCTCTGAAAATGTGTCCAGGAGGTTAGTGTGATCTTGGCATTTTTAGGCACCTGCATAGCTGATGGGGCCCTCTGACAATCTGTCCAGATTGTGAGTGTGATCTTGGCATTTCTAGGCATCTGCATGGCTGATGAGGTCCTCTGACAATGTGTCCAGAATGTGAGTGTGATCTTGCCATTTCTAGGCATCTGCCTAGCTGATGAGGCCCTCTCACAATGTGTCCAGAATGTGAGTGTGATCTTGCCATTTCTAGACACCTGTAGAGCCAATGAGCCCTCTGAAAATGTGTCCAGCAAGTGAGTGTGATCTTGGCATTTGTAGGAACCTGCATTGCTGATGAGGCCCTCTGAAAATGTGTCCAGATTGTGAGTGTGATCTTGGCATTTCTAGGTATCTGCATGGCTGATGATGTCCTCTGACAATGTGTCCAGAGAGTGAGTGTGATCTTGCCATTTCTAGGCACCTGCAGAGCTAATGAGGTCCTCTCAAAATGTGTCCAGCAAGTGAGTGTGATCTTGGCATTTCCAGGCACCTGCATTCCTGATGAGGCCCTCTGAAAATGTGTCCAGGGAGTGAGTGTGATCTGGGCATTTCTAGGCACCTGCATGGCTGATAATGCCCTCTGAAAATGTGTCCAGATTGTGAGTGTGATCTTGGCATTTCTGATCACCTCCATAGCTGATGAGGCTCTCTGAAAATGTGTCCAGCAAGTGAGTGTGATCTCAGCATTTCTAGGTACCTGCACAGCTGATGAGCCCCTCTCATAATGTGTCCAGCATGTGAGCATGATCTTGCCATTTCTAGACACCTGTAGAGCTGATGAGGCCCTCTGAAAATGTGTCCAGCTTGTGAGTGTGATCTTGGCATTTCCAGACACCTGCATTGCTAATGAGGCCCTCTGAAAATGTGTCCAGAGAGTGAGTGTGCTCTTGCCATTTCCTGGCACCTGCATAGCTGATGAGGTCCTCTGAAAACCTGTCCAGCTTGTGAGTGTGATCTTGGCATTTCTAGGCACCTGCAAGGCTGATGAGGTCCTCTCACAATGTGTCTAGGTTGTGAGTGTGATCTTGTCATTTCTAGGCACTTGCATGGCTGATGAGGGCCTCTGAAAATGTGTCCAGCGAGTGAGTGTGATCTTAGCATTTCTAATCACCTGCATGGCTTAAAATGTGTCCAGGATGTGAGTGTGATCTTGGCATTTCTAGGCACCTGCATAACTGATATGGCCCTTTGACAATATCTTAAGCAAGTAAGTGTAATACAGATATGTCTTTGTCTAACATCTCACAGTCTGTCCAGGCAGTTGAGTATACTCTCTTTTTTGACTCTCTCATAGTTGATACTATCTTTACACTGTTTTTAGAAAGTAAATATTATTTCAGCATTTCTTTTATTCACCATTGTTTAATTGACATATTTTCAGAATGTCAGTCTTTTCTAGTCTTTTCTGTTGCCTTCTGCATCTGGAAATATTTTCACAATGTGTGTACTCCATATTCTTTGCTTTTACTAAACAAGTTTTACTGACATCATTTTTCTATCTTTCCTCAATATCTTTTATAGTATCTAGATTGTGTGTTTTTTGAAACTTTGTTCAGTTCTTACTCTGAATCTTATCCAGTTTGCAAATACTGCTTTTATCCTTCAACTCTCTAACATCTTTCAAGTATATTCCAATTAATTGTCCACATTTCTATAAATTCACTCTAGCAATTTAGATTTCTTCACTTGAATCACTTGCTGGTTTGATTGCTTGTATTTGTCTACTTCTTTATCTAATTTTATTCCCTTTATTTTAGCACTTTTAATTTGTGCAGAACATTCCTTTTGGCAATATACCAGGCTTGCTCAATTTTCAACTGCCTTTTCCATTGCTTTTCAGTTATATCAATCATCTGGAACAATGGAGAGAATTAAGCTGGCTCTTAATCAATTGGGAGACTATCCCCAAATGTCTTGGCTTTCATCCACAGACAAGTCACTTGGAGCCAGACAAAAGGCCTATAAGGAGCAATTCACTAATATCATTGTTGCACATCTTCTTGGTAAATATCAGTACCCATTGTTTTCGTCTCCTTGTCAACCTGAATTCCTGAAGTATATGTCCTCAACAGGGTCCCATGATGTGGCAGAAAACATCCTTACTGAGTTTTTCTACTCGAAGGAGCAGGCAAATGAATATTACTTGGGAGAATGTATGTTTGATGGTCCGTGTTCCATTTTGAAGGTAATCTCATGCTTTGATCAGGTCTGACGAAACCGTCGGTGTCATCCTCGTCTGCCTCTGATACCGGGAACATTTTTTCGACTGTATTTTTGGATGTCCCGAGCGATGTGATGGACATCTTAATCAAAAACAAAGCGCATATTGATACATCGTTTTGCGATCTTGGTATTGATCGCAGCAACATGTGCTTTTCTGCAGGTTTCGATGAAGAAGTCTTTGCTACCAGTGGCATGTTTATTCAACAAGCCTATTTCTTGAGCTGCGTAGACTTTGTTGGGGATGAAGAACATGTCGTTGATACATTGGATGAACTAGGCAAGATGCTCTCGCCATACAGTGTGGTGGTCTCTACGCCATTGCGACAATGTTATTCGCCAACGTATCTACCATCGTCTGGCGAGTGCACTTACAAAGAATATGTCTCGTTCCATGCCAAGCAGAAGGGCGTTCCAGGTGTCCGTCATGAACTGGTTGCCTCCACTGTAGGCTCGACCGCGGTAGGAACGGGAAGGATAGGTCATGGGGAAAATGGGAACCCTAAAAACAATGAGAGTTCTGGCTCTCGACATGAGGGGGATCAAGAACAAACACATAACGAGAATTCTCCTGGAAGCAACCATGGTGATGCAGAAGAGGATCACAATTTCCAGAAGATAGAATCCAGCAACATTGAATCATCCACATTAGCTCCAAGTCTTCGCGTGGCGCCAGGTACTCCAGATGACGATCCGGAAACAAATTGTGATAGTAAAAACAACGAGATCCACTTTCAGGTCGCTTTCGACATTCGGCAGACCGATAAGAGACATCAGGAGATTTTTGACCAAACCATTCGAGTTGAAGGTATCTTGCAATCTCAGGTAACTCTAATTCTTGTTTTCACGCTACGACCACTTAATTACTCCTTAGGAAATCACTGGTGCTTTACGGGCTGATGTAATCTCATCATCGCATATTCACTTTCCTGAACTACGCTTCTATGGTAACGCAGACAACACTAGAGTTGATGAACGGTACAGACAATCCGATACTGAGGTCAAGATAGACATCAACGAAGATAATAAACGATTCTACCTCTTTGATGTCAAGCCCCTCTGCACTCCTGAACAGGCCATTGAAAGGAAGGTGTTGGAGACTGAGGAGAGGACAAGACAGCACCACATTGGAATATCCGCGGTTCCAGGCTCCAAACCTACGTTCGGGGGAGGATATGATTTTACAATCGGACAGAAACAAGTCAGAACAAAGGAGTCTTCTATCAAGGTAAACAGGATTAGGCAAACTAAAACTGCCCAGGGCACGACCTGGCGGTACTCCATTGGAGACCAATGGATGCAGGAAAATGGTCTTCGCCTTCCACCTGATTTTGATCCACCATCTGCGAAGTTCTCGTTTCTTGGAAAGGGAAAGGGTTGTCAGAAACCGGAAAAACTGAAGGTCATCGTCAAATCATCTTGGGTTATACCCAATGGTGGAGTGCGGCACACGTATACACGCTTTTCTAGGAACACTCCAGTTCTCCGAGGTCTAGCAACGGAAATAACCTTCGACATACCACCTCATATGGATGGAAGCTGTATAGTTTTTCGTGATTTGAAAGTTACGATTGTTCCTAGAGATGACGGTTTGGTCGGAATCGTGTTGGAGATAGTGGAGATGGAAAACATGTTGGACAAGTTTCATGCAGATTTTGCGCTGGCGGAATGATGGCGGAATGAGTGTAAATTGACAGATTATTAGTGCTGATATTTAAAGTTGCTACAACATGATTTGTATTCGCAGTCCTGAATCTGGCAAGAAATTGAATCTTGTCCATATTATTCTCATCTAAGTGACCACATGTTGAAACCACCGATCGCTACTCAGGACTTCGGTCTGAGTCACAACTCTAGATCTATGCAGCCAGTGCCCTCCATCTTCATCAAATAGACAAGAGGGAAACCAGGGGGAAGGACCTAAACGGGAAGGATCCAAACACGATGGACAGCTGGCTGTAGAACCTAAACAACACGAGAAGGAGGGGGAAGAACCTGCACAAGACGGAAAGCTGGGGAAAGAGCGTAAACAAGAGGGCGAGCGGGGGGAGGAACCTAAACAAGCCGGAAAGCCGGAGAAAGTACCTAGACAAGGGAGAAAGCGGGAGGAAGGACCTGAACGAGATGAACAGCTGGCTAAAGAACATAAACGAGACGAAAAGTGGGGGAAAGAACCAAAACAACACAGAAAGCAGGGGGAGGGAGCTGGGAAACAGCGATCTTGGTGGTTGACGTTCTGCTGCTGCTAATAGTCACGCATTGTTTAGGCCCTTTACTCTCGTCCTAATTATTTATTTGGAGTCGAAATACTTGTTTGAGATTGTGGCCACGTCATGTTATCTTGCAAACTTTTGGACTCAAAGTCGTTCTAGATTTTAAATGTAACCAAGTATCTTGGCATCGATAGTCGTTGAGGCATCACAGTTGAGAGATCAACGACAGAAGTCTTCACGTTTTCTCAAGGAGGGGAGATTGTATCCAAAGCAGAGGACACTATATTTTGAATAGACACGTTGAAGAGGGACATCGCACCTACATAACAAAACCTCACCTTATGAACCTTCGCAATTGTCCAGAACGATGCAACAGCAGCTCAGAAACGAAGCTCAAGGCGCAGGACGTTCTTGATCTGTCCCATTCATATGCCACCGTTCCTCACCACCAACGAATGAGTAACTGAATCGAGAGCATCAATAGTAAATTTTTTTAACAAAAACAAACGTACCATAATAACTGGAACTAACTCGACAGCAATGCACAAAACTCAGCTGAGACATGACCACTGACCAGGTTCAATGCCGTACCAAGGTCCGTGACATTTTGCAACACCTGCCAGTCCAATATCGTCAACCACCAAGGCATCTTGTGCGGAGAACGTTTAAATCATTTGCAAAGGGTTGGAATGGTTCCCAAAGCACTGACATGGATCATTTTGAAACAGTATCGCGGTCGTCGTCAATGGATCTAGACAGATATGAGCGTTAGGCATGATTCAATGCAGCTGGTAGAAAACACACACTATCTTCCTTTTTTTCTGATATATATAACGGGAGATCTTTAGCACATTTCTTCCAGTAGCTCATACGTAGCCTTTTGTATGACCATCTCTCCCAGCTGTAACAAGATAGGACGTTGGAGGAACATCGGACGTTAGAGCCAGGGGCCACCACGTCGGCGTGAAAAAGAGCAGCACAGACCGAAAAAAAAAAGAGGATGGAAGAAAGGCTGAGATGTGAGAAATGGCAGGAAATTCGCAGAAGGAAGCAGTGATGGGCAAATAAGCAGAACAGCAAAATTTGAAGAATCGGCGCTGCATTGGAGACAGTGAACGTGAACACCTCAGAGTACTTCCGATCTAGAGGTGATGAAGAACGTCACAGATTGAAGCGACAAAAGAATTTAGATCATAGATGGAGGCGGATTATGTAGAGAGCGGTGGCTATGCAACTAGTTTGTTTGACTCCCATCAACTCGGTCTGCACTCTACTAAGTACTTCATCTGAATGAGAGATTGTCGCCAAACCCTCGTATCAGAAAGAGCACGTCCCTTCGAAAACTGCGTGGATTAATGTTCGACGGGGTTCTTAGCTGCATAATTATTGCCAGTCAGAATCTCTGTTCTTTGAACGTTGGTGAGTGGTGGCTGATTCCAGGTTGAAATCATATTGCTGAAGAAATTTCTAGCTATTTCGCAACTTATTTTGCTTAACGACCCTTTCAAATCAGATTCCGGAAGTTTTTTTTTTTTGCTTTCTGGGCAAGCTACGGCGGTGGACTCGGAAAGGAAATTGAATAAATTGAATGACGATAGGTATGTGGATGCAAAATCCTGCTTTGTACCAACCAGCCCTCTCTAATGACGATATCATCAGATGGCCTCAAGTTGGTCACGAGTCCGCTGGACTAATTGTCCTTTTTGACATGGGCAACACGAGGTTTGCCACAACCTTCGGCACGTTGTTTACAATCGGTCATAGTCCCTTCTGTGTACCCTTCATTTTCTTTCATCAAATTAAACTGCATTACGATCATATTGCTTTACGAAGAAATGGGAAGTTGCTTTTCGAAAAAGAAGCCGCCACCGATTCAACCTCCTCCTCTGCCTGTGGGACTCGGACTATCGCCTAAGGAACGCAGAGTGGAGACTGTAGAACCACAGAAAGCAAAAGCAATGCGCCAGGATGAAGAAGAACAGCACAAGCAAGCCGAACAACAAAGGTTGGAGCAGGAACGCAGACGAGAGGAGGAAAGACGCAAATTGCAGGAGCAACGTGCGAAAGTGCAAGCTGAACAGATGGAGGAGAACCGCAGACGTGAAGATGAGGCACGCAAATTGGAGAAACAACGGAGAGTGGAAGAAGAGCAGCGTAAACAGGCCGAACAACAAAGGTTGGAGGAGGAGCGCAAGCAGGCTGAACAGCAAAAGTTGGAAGAAATGCGCAAACACGAAGAGGAGGAACGCAAATTAGAGGAACAACAGAGGGCCGAGCACCGCAAAACGGCAGAACAGCAAAGGTTGGAGGAAAAGCGCAGACGTGAGGAGGAGAAGCGCAAGCAGGCTGAACAGCAAAGATTGGAAAAACACAGACGTGAAGAGGAAGCACGGAAATTGGAGGAACAACAGAGGGAGGAGCAGCGAAAAAAGGCTGAACAGCAAAGGTTGGAGGATGAGCGCAGACGTGAGGAGGCGTACAAGCAGGCTGAACAGCAAAGATTGGAAGAAAAACACAGACGTGAAGAGGAGGCACGGAAATTGGAGGAACGACAAAAGGAGGAGCGGCGAAAAAAGGCCGAACAGCAAAGGCTGGAGCAAGAGCACAGACGTGAGGAGGAGAAGCGCCAACGGGCCGAACAACAAAGGTTGGAAGAAAAACACAAACATGAAGAGGAGGAACGCAAATTGGAGGAACACCGGAGGGAGGAGCAGCGTAAAAAGGCCGAACAGCAAAGATTTGAGGAGAAACGCAGACGTGAAGAGGATGAACGCAAATTGGAAGAACGGAGGGAGGAGCAGCGCAAAAAGGCCGAACAACAAAGGCTGGAGAAGCAAAGACGCGAAGATGAGGCCCGAAAATTGGAGGAACGGCGGAGAGTGGAAGAAGAGCAGCGTAAACAGGCTGAACAACAAAGGTTGGAGGAGGAGAAGCGCAAGCAGATCGAACAGCAAAGATTGGAAGAAAAACACAGACGTGAAGAGGAGGCACGGAAATTGGAGGAACGACAGAGGGAGGAACAGCGAAAAAAGACCAAACAGCAAAGGTTGGAGGAGCGCAGACGTGAGGAGGAGGAGAAGCGCAAGCAGGCTGAACAGCAAAGGCTGGAAGAAAGGCGCAGACGTGAAGAGGAGGAACGCAAATCGAAGGAACGACAGAGGGAGGAACAGCACAAGAAGGCCGAACAGCAAAGGCTGGAGGAAGAGCGCCAGAGGGCCGAACAGCAAAAGTTGGAAGAAGAAAACCGCAGACGTGAGCATTGGAAGCGCAAATTAGAGGAAGAACGGAGGGTGGAAGAACAGCAGCGCAAACAGAAGTTGGAAGAGAAACGAAGACGTGAAGAAGAGGCACGGAAATTGGAGGAGCGACAGAGGGTCGAGGAAGAGCAGAGATTGCAAGACCAACGCAGACATGAACGCAGACTACTCGAGGAGAAGCAACAACGCAGGGAAGATGAGCGTAAACTGGCCGAAGAAAAATGGAGGCAAGCTGAAGAGGAGGAAAGACAACGTCGACTCGAAGATGAATTGCAAATGCAAAAAATGGTGCAAGAGGTAGAAAACCGTCAACAGAAAACACGACGAGAGGACAAATGACTATGCTTCCTCGTGTTCTATGCGATCGATGATAATCTATGCTCACGTTGTATTGATAGGACTACAAATCTACGAGTTTCCGAAAATGTGATCTTTAGATAAAATAAAAGGAGTAGCTCTCTGCACAGCTAAATTAGAGTACTATTCTCAATCTGTCGTGTACTTTGACGAACCAGACCAGCCAAATTACATCGACCCCACTCGATCACTAATACTAGAATTTGTGGTCAATGGATTCCGCTGCAGCCGGGACATCCATAACCGACATGGAAAGACTTCAAACAGAGCTCTCCACAACCACTTGCTTGAACCAGAACAGTCGAACGGCTGACAGGCACAAATAGTATGGTCAAAACGTAGCCTTAAAATCAGGCCTTAACGTTCATTAGTTAGTCGAGGGTTGGATAACGATGAAATTGCAGAAAATGAAAACAATCATAGTGAGAAGAAACCTTTGTTTATCCCAACCGTGCTTGGCATTTCCAGCTTGATCGTTGAAGCATGCACCGTCACCACCAACAGTGAAGTGATGACAGACTTGACTCGACGACGGTTTGGAAAATCTGCTCAACGTATCTCTCGAAAAACATGAGCCCGTTCATTGTCGCCTGCCAGCAACGGAATAGAAATAAATCCATACCATAAACGACTTGGCTTTCAACAAGTAGAAATCACAGGATGACGAGGCTAGGTCTTGGCTTGACAGTCTTCATTTGAAGACGGTAGCCCCAAGGACAGATATGCCAATTGTCTGAATCATACCACACACAACACCAGAGGGGGGGGGATCGGCGACCCACGTATAGAGTGGGTTCTGGACGGACGTGGGCGTGACAATACTTTTCTCGCCATGCAACTTCCTCAAAAAAGCATCAGTGAACTTGGCAACAGCATGTACTGTGTGCCATTGACAAAAGTTGCACTTCCCCGCACTATCCTTCGCCCTAATAACCTCATCACCACCGTCATACTGGATGCGATGAACGAGTGCCTGGTATTGTTTCTGCTGACAGCTCCTTGCCATAACGATAGCACCACTATCGTCTCCAATGACAGAAACCGAGGTATCGATGGGTGACGTTCCCAGCAAGGAAACGAGCCGCACGGACGATGCCGAGAGTGGTGAGACGCTTGGGTCGAAATCAGCCATCTCGAGACTTGCTGCTCCCGTGGAATTGACGGGGTTAGAGATGATGAGGATATGGGCGTCTGGAGAGACACGGCCAACATGGAGGCGTTGGTCTGTCAAAAGATATGAGGGGAAGCAATTTATGATACAAGAGGATAGCTTACATTGGAAAGGTCGTCCGTCTCGCAGAGCGTTAGTATCACGGAAGATTGTGTGTTGGGATTCAGGCTGTAGAAAACGGTTAGTCTAACGCTTAAATGGATATATATATACATACGAAAGCCAGCAGCGACAACAACTTGAACACCCTCCAAATCGCTATTAAGTTAGCCTGCAGTAGAACCTTGCACCTATACATCGCAAAAGCTAACATTTTTTTCAAACCAACAAAACTAGCATACCTCACTGCCAGTGTCGACGTCGCTAACCCCCGGGTGTACCATGTATACCGTAAAGGGAGAGAGGCGATTGGTTTTCAGAAGCAGGGAAAGTGCCTTAGCTTGGCCAATTCCGCCTTGGTACTGTGTGCTGCCAACTTCCAAGGCAGAAAAGGAGTGCATTGTAGTACATGAGCAGCGGAGTTGGCTGTTCAATAACCCAGAAATTTTTTAAAAAACGATATGGTCGTTCTGGTGTGAAATCTATGCCAATGGATCGTCGTTGTTGATTGACATTTGTTTATATTCCGCGGTCACGGGATTATATTTTCGGCTGTTCGTAACATCGGGAAGACTACAAGTTGTATTCTATCTATTCCTATACCTAGGTGAATCGGACTCGGATCTTCGTCGCCAACTTGTTTTCACTTTTGAATTCCGGGTCGATGGCGAGACATTTCTGTGGTTAGCTCGCATAAGTTACGACAGCATCGGAGAGTAGGGACCGTCGAACTATTTTACCAAGCAAGTGTGTCGATGAACTGTGCGTAATTTGTCCTTCTTTGTTGGTCTAAAATAATTGTCTGAGTTGCGCCTAGTGATCTCAAAATTAGGAACGAAAGAACACAGTGGCCGTACGCTTTGTCGAAACTGCAGTCTCATCTCACGAATTCGTACAGCAAGACAGACCCTTTTTCACAGTGATGGCGGCCTGTTGATACGTAGCTGCCGAAGCAGAGGAATCTCCCGTTTACATAAAATCGGTCGTACAAGAATCACGAACGATCTTCAATCGTATGTCTTTATAACATGTAATCAAATAGAGTCTGACCAGTTTGACAAACGGCAGGGGAGGCAGGCAATGGACAACCGACAATCAGAAAGTGGCCGAAATGGAGTTCTATCTCGTTGACGACCTGGAATATGACTTGGTCGTATTTCATCCTTATCGAACTCTGCTTGCCTTGTGCCCGAAGGGAGTCAACAATTCGGCTGAACCTGGTGAAGGAGAAGCTTCAGACATCGGCGTTGGTTTGGATGCGGATGACGTACCATGATATTGGGAAGTCGGCTATAACCTCCTCCAGGTGTTCTTCAGGTTACATGGTATGCCTTTTTCGCCTTCGTGGTGTACAAGAAATTCGCTTACCGTGACATACATCAGGTCCATCATCAACGACACCTACAGGTCCCAGCCGTGCCTATCTATCTATCGTTCATCGTTCATGCTCCAGTTCGAGCCCGACCCTCGGTCTGCCTCCGCTGAAGACAAACGCGAAACATTTCCATCGACAACCACGACGTTCATCTCGGCAAGCCAACAACCACTACGCTTCTCAACCCAATCGACCTTGAGCACCACAGGATCCAATCGCTTTTCTCGTAGAACTCAACGTGTCCCTCCCGCTGATCGTGACCACCCCTCAGGAAGTCATCTCATTGTATGCTCTGTAGGATCAATAAAAGGAAGACATAGCCCCAGACGTTGAGCAAGGGAGCTCTCTAGCACGTCACCCACCGCAAGTGGTTGTGGTGTCGCAACAGGGCAAAGGAGACTTGTGAAGTGTTTGAGGAGCAGAAGTGACAGTCTGGGTGGTTACACTTCGCATTACCAATCACAAGGTCGGAACTCTGTCAACACTGCCGGGACTGATACAAACGAGACGCTCGATACGATTTCATCGTCGCAAGATAGCAGCAGCAACAACAGGAGTCTTGCTCCTGCTTTCCTTTCAACGCTTATGATAAAGATGAGGGAAATGAAGGTGCGGATATGGTGCCTCCACCTGCTTCTGCATCGAGGACTAGTGGAGGTGCTGCTGGCATATTAGGAAGGAAGATTCGTTAACAACCTTTCGGAAAGGACAGAGGTTAACGAGGACATTTTTACGGGATGCTCGATGCGGCCCTTGTCGCACCGCCATAGCTCTTGTAATCATTCCCCTTGTGCTGACTTACGATTTCTATCTTCGTAGTCTGTAACAGATCCTTGCGCATCGAACATCTTACTCCCTCAATAGCATATGAAGTTCATTGTATTTATGTTGTGTCATTGGAAGGACCTTTGAAAAATCAGACTGAAAAACATTTAAATTATGAAAGCAATGCAGTTGACTATGGACAGACAAAGAAATCATCGACTAGATGATAAAGAATTCCACGAGTACTGTACAGGTACTATGTGATATCACCTAACCAGGTTGAAGGAATAACAGTGGCCGATGAGTCGACAAGCAAAACAACAGAAGTTGGAGGAGAAACACAGACACGAAGAGGAACAACGGAAGGAGATGCAGGGGTGGCACGTCGGCGTGAAGGAGTGCGCATGCAGCGCATGCCGAAAAACCAAGGATGGAGGAAATGCGCAGCCGTGATTCAGAGGCACGCGAATTGGAGGATTTTTCAGACGAAAAGAGCAGTGGGCAAATAACTTGTTTTGGAATAGCAGCC
>JAIUJM010000796.1:0-12301 GCA_026262225.1 Inosperma sp. D86 | reverse complement strand
TTTATTTATCAATCCACACAGTGAGCGCAGGGTACGGGCGGCGGGAATGGATGGATTGGGTAGGGGTCGTTTGGATGACGTTCTATATTTGGAAACATTGCAGCAAATGGCCGGCAGCACTGTAATTTGGCCACAGCGCCTCGTTGGTCACTGTTTGGGGCAGGGAAAAATGTTCTAAATAATCTATTAATATTTATTTATCAATCCACACAGTGAGCGCAGGGTACGGGTGGCGGGAATGGATGGATTGGGACAATGCATTTTGGATGTTGAGCTAATTTTGAATTTCGGCTTGATTTCGGCTATCTTGAATGCACTGCAAAATATTAGATTAGATGTGTTTTCGATGACAAGCTGATTTTGGATGCTTTTGGAGTAGCCCTAATAAGGTAATACAGCTACCCTTGTTGAAGAAAAGCAATTAGGGAAACAAACAAGAAGGCGAATGCTCAAGTATAGATATTACAGTCATCCTCATCACTGACATCTCCATCACTAATGAAGTCCTCAAATTCTTCATCTTCGTCCTCCTCCTCTTCCTCATACACAAAGCCACTAGCGTCGACGTCCATATTGTCTCTTGATTGTGGGGTATTTTCCTCTTGAAGATGTTCATCAAGAAGTGTGGGACCAGATTGTGGTGGCATATCCTTGTCATCTTGAAGGGGCCGTTTCCAAAGTGAACGGAAGTGATATGCAAGCGATTGTTGCAGTTCCGCTTGAACGTGTGCGTAGGCTGCTAATCCTTCGGTCAGATCCTTTTCGTCAAACCGTCGATTAGCTTGTGACATCCACCACTTGGACTTCCATTCTAGGAATGCAAGGGTGCGTCGCATTTCCTCCCGCAATAACAAAACCTCTTCCATTGCCCTCTCTGCCCTTGCTCGACTTTTTGCCCACTCAGCCCGTAAGACCTCGTCGTCGGCATTATCAGAGTTTTCGGAGTTTTCGGAGAAAGTCCCTGAGGTCCAAATCCAAGAAAGCATCCTTCGGCTCTCTCCTGTGCCATCTCGCCGTGCCCGTTCCTGGTCGAAGAGTACAAAGTCGTTGGTTTCAACAGGGGAGTCATGGAACCTTGGTGTTGTATCCTTTGCCTCTGCGTGATCATCCTCCCATACCCCTCGACGCCCCAGTCGTTCCTTTAAACGGCTGGGATCTTGATAACCTCTGATGTCAGCATCACCCAAGACCCTGAGCTCTCTCTCCCACTCTCCTAGCCCAGAAAGCTGGACTTTCGCAGAACGAGCTGCACGATACTTTTCGGCAGCCACTCTGGCTCGTTCATGTATTCGGTCAATAACTGCTCTTGATCGGGTACCATCCCTCTGGCCACGAATATTCTTATTTTTGAATTGGATGAGGCGACTCTTGATTTTCAGGGTGTGGCGGAGGTTATCCAAGAAATCGTAACACTGGGCGGTTCGGAGCTTCTCCTCAATGGCTGGTAACTTGTCGAGGCATACTCGATGTCGAGCCTCGAGCGGGATTCTAGAAGGTAGCCACAACTCGACTTCTTCCGCATGTTCCGCAATTTGAGGCAAACCCCCGTTTTTTGCCCGAAGATCTGCCTTGAACTGCAGCAGTCCTGGCATGTAAATAGGGAGAAGCTGCTCCCACACCCTAATTCGCGTGGTGAGTTGATTTCTTTGCTCTGTGAGACCACCTTCCTGGCGTGATGTTGATTTCGAAGTGACGTCCTTGGCCAACCGCAAAAGACGACGTCTATCGTATCGTTGTCAGGAATTTGGCAATCATAAGAAACTAAAAGACTCACTGGGCATCCTCAATTTCTAATCCCATCACGATAAATGCGGAGGCGCTGGTTGTGTGGAATGCCACTCCACCTGTGGCCAACCGCCGTTCCTCCTCCGCAGCAAGTTCTTTCTTAGCTTGCGCTTCGGTCATGGCTATAACCAACTGTTAGGGACATTTCAAACATATAGATACTAATGTCGTACTTGCACTCTCTATGTGATAAGGATTTTTTTTTTGCTTTGGGAAACTATCTTGCTCCCATGCCACACACATAGCCTCCCAATTCTCTACCGTTTTCTTGTCCAGAGCGGCCGTCAACCCTCGATGCCCTTCGGTTTGCAAGTTGCGATCGGCCAGAGCAATCTTGTATTTTCTCATTAACGTCTTCCCCAACCCAACATACTTTTGCCAGTTCCAGAAGCTGAAGTGGTCATCGAGCACGTCATGGTGAGAACCAGGCCCTTGGCTCTTCGTAGAATTCCCGATTGCATTGTGACTTGCCCAAACACGCTCCGGGCATTCGAGATCCGATTGACCAACGCCAGGTATGAAATTTAGCGAATAGACCTGGTGGTTGAGAGCTTCGTGCATTGGTTCATGGAGTTTCGGAACCGCCGGAATAAGTTTGGTTTTTGTGGGTATATGAAGTTCGGTTGGCCATTGTTCCATCATCCGTTTGAATAGGTTGATAAACCATTGGCACGCGATATCGTAACTAATGAGGACGAGAAGAGCAGCGTAGTGCTGGAGGGCGGAGGCAAACACATAGTCCATGTTAGCATACCTGAGACAAATTAGTTAAACTTTAGTGTGAACTCTCGTATCACGCACCGTTCGCCTTTCTGTAAATTGCCCACCCCACTTGGAACAAACATCTCCGACCTCCCACAGAATACTCCGCCAACCCCAGTGTATCGTAGACCCTTTGAAAACCGATTGTTGGCTTGTGCTAATGCTTGGAAACCAACGCATGTACTAATCTGTGAAGATTTTTAGGATAAGACACGTCGCATGGCATACATACACTTACATCTGAATCGTTAGCATTACCCAACACGTATGCCTCATATGGCTCGCGAGGGACCATGTACGCCCATCCAATACCCAGACCCGGATCTTGCGAGTAATTTGACACGAGTTGGTTCTTCAAATGAAAGTTCGCGTCCATACAAAGAAACGTCATGTAGAGAAACCTACAACTCCAATTAGAAATGAAAATGTTGATCAGGAGGTTACATACCTTAAACCAACTGCCACATTCTCCCAATCGTCGGGAAGGTTGATTCCAGGGTAAGGACAGGATGGACATCGAATAGCCAGTTGACCTGGCGCAGTCTCCTCAACCCGGCCAGGGTCATGTGCCCTCCCACCCCATTTCAGCAGCTTCAAATGGCGCCATTGCATAACCATTCGAAATAACGATCGATAACGCGATTTCGGGATGCCCACACCGGTATTGTTGGTCATTTTTTCTAGGCCTCGATAGAAGTCGTAGGTGGAAGCTTTGGTAGTCAGGGCGAGTTTGTGAAGCAGATCCAATAATTCAAAAGTTGCGCATGTTTTGACTACGAGTTGCGTTGAAGGATACAGGTGGCGCCGTAGGAGTTGGACGTGCTGAGGGACAGCGCGGTGACATCCACAGAAATTGAATGCAACTTCATGGAAGCCATTTGAATGGAGGACGAGCATGTTTGAATGACACGGAACTGGGTTATCGCAGAACATACTTGCATGGTTTAATTGGACTCGGAGACCAAGAGATTTGAGAGATATGGTAGTAAACAAAAGTCCAGTCCATCTCTAATATATCAGAAATAAGCTATCATGTACGAAGCAACGGATGAAAGTCATACCTCTATTCGGTGCAAAGGGAGTCGCTTATGGCGCCGCACACAGCAGTCTTTGCACACCAGGTCAGGGAGAAAACATTCCAGACACCGGTATTCTGCGGGACCTGGTTCAACAGCCGCGCGTGCCACACAATCAGGACAGTTTTTGGAAGTTCGAAAATCCGTGCGGCCAGCCAGACGACAGACTTCATCAAGATAGACGTTCCGATGCAATTCCTTCCACACAACATGGGGCCGTTTCTATATTGACATATGTGAGTTTGGGATGGGGGAAAACATTCAGTATGTCAGCCTACCGATACTTTGCTCTTTGCCTTTTTCTTTTTCGGCTGCATGCCACTTTGAGTTCTGACAAAGTCTTCTTGCATTACAGGCTGTTCGACCGCCTCGTCGTACCAGGCTCCGTCAGGATCCAGTGCAAATTCTGGGTCATCGAGGGGAACCCATGATTCTGATGATTTCCATTGGTCATCGGATCTGTGCACAACTCTGGCAATCGGTGCGGTAATTGTACTTGCACCAACTCTGAGCAAACGTCCCTCCCGCAGATGAACATCGTGATAGTCATCCACACCCTGAGGAGAAGGTACGAAATCATGATAGGTGGGTTGATTAGACAGTCGTGGTTTTTTTTTGGCACGTAAAGACATTGAGTCCAAGTCTACTAGCAATTCAACAGGACGCGTCAATAACGCGATCACATGATTCAAGATAAGGGTTGATTGAATCTGAACTTAATTTGCTTCGGAATATCGAGAATCAAGAAATCGTACTTACTTCGCTTCGCTACAGAAGGTAGGGTTCACCTTTGTTTTCCGTTTCTTAAACTCTTCCTATTGATGGCTGGAAGGCTACAAACACTGAGAAATCCTCGGGCACCGAGAATACGCTAAGTGCAAGGGCCTGATACCATTGTCGCACTTGCTTTTCCTTCTTTTTCCACTGCTATCATTTTCTTTCTAAAGTACCATAATAAGTCTAACCAAACTATGTAACAGGTTTACCCATTGATATCAATGACTGTCGCAGGGTTTGTGAGTGGTTCTGCTACAGTTCGAACTCGTTGCTACCTCCCTTTTAGGGCCATGAGAACTGGCATGGCCAACACATCGTTTCTAATATAGACGTTAACTTGGACTCACTCTTGAAGGAAGCACTCGAGCGACAAGAACGCGGATCTATTTTCTCTTTCCCCACCCACAACCCCAGAATCTACTCAAGAAAATATGTCGACAATGCCGTTCCGATCTATACAATTACCCCAACGATGCGTGCAGACGTCGCCAGCACCAGCTATGTTTCGCTGAAAAAAAGTACTGACTCGGAGGTCAAAATTTTTCACATTGGGCCAATTAGTGGGCGATAAGTCTCAAAGAAATGGGACAGTCGGTAAGTTGAATTCACTTCCTAGGATTGATTCCCTGCCTCAATGATTATCAGAACCCCCATGGCCATTCTCGACACACACGGTCGCATTATATTAGGCTCGTCGACGAGCCTTCGCAACTCTTCGATCCGGAGTGACTCACGGGGGTGGCCAAACGCATCCCATGAACCTAAGCAACAGCCGTCGCCAAGAAAAAAATTTACAGAAATTTAACTCCAGTCGATCTTTCAGGAGGCAAGTTGCGGGGTTTGGTTCATGTAAGGCACACATCCTATTATATATTCAAAAGCTTATTGTACTTAAGCTGTGTTCAACTGTGTGCCTCCCCCACCTCGATTTTGCCAACTTGCCGTTTGGTCTGTGCGCCATCACTGCCCGTGCCCTGTTTCGTTGGGTCGACCACCACTTCCTGCCGACTGTTATTTATCGAGAGTCACTTAGTGAAGAAGGACTAGTGAAGTTAGATGAAACAACAAGAAGCGTTGGGAGTTTGGCTTGCAACTTTTCCCCCATATGCCATTTGTCACTCAGAATCAGTAGTATACAAGTGATGAGGCAGATTTGCATGTTTAAATATCCTTGAATGTTGAAGATTGTTGAGACCTCGAGCTTTGCTAGCGTGATTTGAGGGCCATGGTGATCTCGGGATTGGCCTGGTTCACTCAAACCTCAAAACTTGAATGCAGTAGGTTTCTGCAGGTATTTGGGTCCCAATTGGTAGATTATAGATCACTATTGTGCAACCGTGTATCGTAAGAGTCATTTTCAACGGCTTGCAGTAGAATCATGGAGCACATTCGATAGGTCATAATTAACGATATATCAAGTGTCTAAGTCTTTTTCCTCTTGCCAAAGTTGATCTATTCGGCCTTTGGAACTATGGTCAAAACATCTTTTTTTTATTGATATGTCCGTTTATTTTGCCTACTAACATAATTATCGAATACCTACAATGTGTTTAAGCCATAAACAAGGGAATCGTTACAATATATTCAACGAACATATCTTGGCTTGGTGATTTCTGGACCGAACAGATTGGGAACTTAGCTCCGAACTTTATTTATAAATATAGACATGTACTGGAACTTGCGCGGTCAAAACGTCTTTTTTTAATTGATATCTCTGTTTATTTTGCCTACTAATGTAGGTTTCGAATACCTATGATGTGCGGAAGCCATAAACAAGGGAATCGTTACAATATATTCAACGAACATGTAGTGGCTTGGTGATTTCTGTCAACTTCATTTATAAATATAGATCCTTGCCCCGAAATCAAACCCCTGCAGTCCGTATGCAGGACGGTTCACTTGTCCACTCTTTATCTTGACAACCGTCAACATGCCAGACACTGAAAAAAAACGTCGACGTGAATCTCGTCGACAGTATTACGCTAGGTATTTTTCATTGGCTAAACTCAGTTCTCCTTGATACTTAGCATGCTATCATCTATTAGAAATCTCGAGACTGAACGTATAAAAGCACGGGAACGTGCAGCAAGGTCAGTTTTAAAAGAGCATGCCTGGTTTGTATAATCATAAACTCTTCCATATGGATTAGGCGACAGGCTAATGAATCACCCGAGGATAAGACAAAGCGAATGCAAAAGCACCGCGAAGCTCAGGCCAGATATCGTGAATCGAACAGGTTGCGTCTCAAAGTGGATGCATGGCAATACAGGTAAATTTCGAGCTAGCGAATTTTCTCTATTATACTGTATCTTACAATGAATCCAGGCATAAGAAAAAGTGGGAAAGGGCTAGAGAGAGGGATGAACAAGAATATCAATCCATGATGCACGATGTCGACGATGTTTCTGGAGACGCTTAGTTGTCGGCTAAACTCCTTTCTCGGTACTTATATTTTGTGCAACGGTTTGATGAATTTTCGATTGCAAATCCATACATAGTCATGTTATGATGGCGGAGTAAGATACATGGCTCTAAACCATGTGCAAAATGGCAAAATTCGTTAGGAGATAACCTCTCAAGGACTTATAAATTGAGATTAGGACTAATCCAAAGGGAAAAAACATGTATTTGGGATCCTACAGTCCATGTATCTCTTTTTTTTGATAAGATCATATATTTCATATCCGAAAATGGCTAAGTATGATGGTAGGGCTAAATCGTAAGCATAGTTAGATCATAATATAGGCATATGGGCATAGGGTTGTGGGATCATGTAGTCATACAGGCATAATATCAATGGTAGTCATAGAGTCCGAAAACGAAACAAGAATAGCAAGGGAAAAAAGGCCGGGATGATTTTTGGGATGATGTTGAAGGAGTCAGTTTAGCTCCGGGATGCGGTCAAATTCAGCACAAGCATCCGAACCAAAGTCAGAATATGAATCGAAGAATTCCTCTGAATCTCCGGTAACCTCAGTGTGGCTCTGAGGTGTTTGGGGGTCTTCAGAAACATAAATATCATCGTGGTCATTGCTATTACTGACGGTGGCATTCAGTGGAGGATCAGGTGAACTTGAAAAGTAAAGGGGTGTTGAGCAGCCAGAGTCGGAAGGATTTATGGTTAAGGACCCGTCCATCCACTCGTCGTCGGAGTCAGGGGCCAGAATACGAGCATCGGGAAACAACCTGGCATTCGAAGGCGCTGGAGACACTGGGAAATGCTGGTCAACAGAAGAGTCTTGGGAAGGCCATTGCGGGGAGGACTCAGAAGCCTCATACCCTGAACTACTGGGTGAGGGAGAGTAGCTTGTGGCCGTTCCTCTTGACTTCTTCTGGTCCGGGGTGTTGAGTGCAGAGAGGACGAAGACAGGTTCCGTTTGAACCCCAACATCTTGCCGTTTTGATGCAGCAAGCGCTTCATGGATGGCGAGCAAACGGTTCAACTGGCCGTGCGTGACGCGGGGGAAAAAAGGTGACCGCGGAGGTGCTGGGGGTGACAATGGTTCGGGATGGAAAGGCTTTTTTTGAGGGATTAATGGCGATATTGGAATGGGATTTTGACAACTCCCAGATGGGGCCGACAACAGTTGAGAATGAGGCTGATTTGCTGTAGGAGTCAATGGCGATATTGGGATGGGGTTACGTTTACTACCAGGAATCAGGCCATTGACAACGCCACGGATCACGGACGATCGGTTTTTTCCACCACGCACGGAGGAGTTGGATCGACGGTGAGAGGGTTCTGAGTTGTAAGTCAGGCTGGGTTGAACACGGAATCGACTTGGACCCAAAGGGTTGGATCGTGTAGCAAGCATCCAAGGTTTGCCACGGCGACCACGTTGTGGGGCTGGGATTCAAATCAGTGGGTTTTTCTTAGCGAATATAGAATTGACGTACTATTTGGCATGGAGGGGACACGGGGTTGGGATGAGTGGGGTGAATCAGTATGGTTCATGGGACTGGGCGCCCCCTCGGTACACGGGCGAGACAGATGAGCGCTGGTGTTTGCCTCAACTAACGGCGTTGGGGAGGAACCATGCAATTTGGTGCTTTGTTGAGTTTCCGACGGGGAACGCATTTTTTTCTTGAGAAATTTGTCTGCGAATTACGGAGATTATATATGTCTGCAAACTGGTAAAATGACACACCTTGCAGAGATCTTGCAAAGCTCTTGTGGTGTAGATCAAAGCCGTGTGCCTCGCACCAAGTAGCAATTGCTTCTGGCTCCCGAATTTCAGGGGTCCTGTGTGATATCGGAAAAATCAATGTCGAATCAATGTCGCGAACTGGTTTGGAAAGGAATACCTGAAAAAATCAATTTAACCATTTGGAAATTATTGGAATGTACTGTACCGTCTCTCCCCCTCGTCATTACAGTTTTAATTCCCAGCTACGCGAACCAGTTTGATACAAGCCACTAAATAAACCAATTAGACCGTTTGAATACAATTTGGGACGCACGGTTTTCCCTTCCTATCTTTTCACTTTCCATTTCTCCTGTGGACACACTCTGTCGAAGTTGTCCTCTGTTGTCGTTGTCCTCTGTCGACGCGGTCCTCTATCGGCTGCCTGGAAATAAGTCATGTAAGAACGGAGTGCAACATCCAATATTTCGATTGCTCACCTTGGCCCTGAACAGAGTCCACATTGTGACGTCCTTCGTTACCACTTAGTCTTACTGCAGGTAGGTGAGTACTGGAGAGGAGCTTTTTTCAGTGCTTACGTTCCATGATAGATATTAGAAAGATGGTGAATCCCGGAGCCTTCCGTGGGTCACGGAAGGACTTCTTGACAGGAGAAAAAGAAAAGTATAGTGCTGGCGTACAGGGCGGTTATGCAAATGATGCCTTAGCCGATATCCAGCGTCGTTACTTCAAGAGGTATCCGATAGATTTACCACAGGATGAAGAACCATCTGCTGAGCGCCTTGCATCTGTGAATGATGATGAGCCAGAGCCAGAGCCAGAAGAGCCGAACGCAGACGAGCTAAGTCCTGAAGCATATGCAGAAGCACTGAAGAGACAAGAGGAACGTAGAAAGTTGATTGTTTATCGTAAAGCGGTGCGTTTGTTGATTATCGTTTCCCATCAGTTGCTGATGACTAATCAACAAACTCAATTAGCAAATCAAGCGCTGGCTTGCTTACCAGTATATGAAAGATAACGACCTCGATCCGAATGAGTCTGGCGCTCTCAATCCTTACCGAATTCTCTTGCATCAGCTGACTGGTACCCAGCTCCAACGTCCAAGGCTCAAAACTGCCGCCAATGTTTGGCGAAGGGGCCATCGTGACGAGATTGAGATGTCGGTCAAATTACAAGCAGAGGCTAAAGGAGTCAATAAGAAGAAATTGGCGCCTTTGTGGGAAAAGCTGGCGAAGGAAATGTTCTCCGCGCTTCCGGACAACGAGAAAGAGGAATGGGAACGGGTCGCAAAAGAAGAACACCAAGAAGCCTTGACAACGTATGAGACGGAGTTGAAGAGTCGACCATCTATCAAGCCTGCAGATCGACAGCGGTAGGTTTTTTCTGTCCAGGAAATATCTATGAAGCCAGTCTAATTTGCGTTTTTTTGATTCATTAGTTGTATCCAAGGTCTTACTCAATTTATTACTCCTATCTTGGATCTTGTCTGTGAAGCTACGGGCTGGAAGGCGTCACTTATTGCAGGTGGACCTGAACCCGCTCATGGAGGACGTCTCAATGTAATTTGGTGTGTTTAATACAATGTCGATTTCTTTGGTGGAAGCCTTATCTTGTCTTTCCAGCGTTCATTCCGGGACAACTTCCGGCGACGTCAAAATGAATTTCGGGCGTGCTGAACGATCAAGATATTTAACTCACATCCTTCCCATCTATGGTGATTTCCTCCATAAATGCTACAGTAAGTCGATTCCACATTGTAGAAACGAGACTTGGATTACTTATCATTATTTCTAGCCCCCCAGGAGTGCAAAGCTAGAGCTCTGCCTGCTGAAGAAGGCTTTGAGAAGATGGTGGATATGGATAATGACGACGATTCTTGTGTCAATATAGACACTGTTCCAGATCCCCCAGAAACTTCCAACACTGTCGCCTCAACTGTCGCTAGTTTGCTGGACGTTCGCAACTTTCCTCCTTCACGCAACACTGTTCTGGATGCCTCAGAAACTTCCCCTGCCGCTGTCGCCCCAGCTGTGTCCAATTTGCCTCTCGTTCTTACCTCTGCACCTTCGCGTACACCTACACCTTGTCCGTCTCCCAGTCATGACGTTTCCCCGAGTCTGGATGGTTCCCCTGGTGCTCAAGACAACCCACGTTCTCCGGAGCGATCACCATCTCGTTCCGGTTCAGTGCCTGCTCAAGATGACACACGTTCACCTGGAATCATGTCGCCCCTGCCTCAATTTGCACATACAGACAATCAGCTAATGCTGTCCCCCCGAACTTCGCCAGCGATGCGAGATATCAACTTGCCCTCAGGTGATGTTGCAACTGATCCCGGACCTGAAACTGCAACACCGGCGACAGCCCCGCCTTCCAAATCGATACAATCAAACCCTTCCCCCTCCGATTCCTCAACTGTGCCTGCAAAACGTCGATCCTCCCTGTCTGGAAATCCCACCATCGACCCTCGCAAGTCCAAACGTCCTCGAAAATTGCCTCGGTCATCTTCGAGCCAGGTAGCTTCGAATTCCTCCTCGGTCCTTTGCACCGCCGCACCTCCTGTTTCTACTTCTACTGCATCGCCGGCTGATGCTCCAGCTTGGTTCAAAAATGCGATGGAACTCTTCAGTTCAGAGGATTTAGGCCAGGAGTGGAAGAAGTTGATAGCTGAATGGGGACTTTTCGAGCAACAGGCAGAGTACACAGAAGTCCGTCGACTGCCTTCAAATGGGAGACCAAAAGCTGTTGAAATGTGGATCGCGCGGGCTCGTTCAAAAAGGTGGAGACCTGACATTGGCAACGTAAAGGACTACCAGCAGCAGTTTAATGCTTGGTGGACAGCGCTTCAACCTGAGTGGCGTGTTTCAAATGGAAAGATTATTCATGGTGACATTAGCGGGTCATTGGATTGCATACAGTTCCCAGGTTTGAATGGGTTACAGAGTGTTCTTGCAGCACTCTTTTACTGGGGCATATCTGTGCAAACAAAATCAGGACACCAGAAGGTATGGATTTCTGCTGTCAAGGATGTCTTTCTGGTCATTTCCAATCTTCGTTGCCAATAGTTTTTCTTTATCGCTCTGACGTGTTTTATCTGAAAAGTATTCCTCCTTCGAGCCTCCTCTAGCGTCATCTTCCTATCCTGATACTCTTAAATCCCCACTCAGTCCTAATTTACATACAATCTTTTCTTTTATACTGATATATATTGTTGAAAATTCAAGATACTTAGGATTGAGGAACTCGGAACGACCATTACTTGTGTGACAACCCTATTTAAGGAAGTGTTCGAAATAGTCACACCTCGTCATCCATTCCAATCCATTCTTTCCAGGGCTCTACACTTTGCCCTTATAGTGCACAACGATTAAGACACATTATTGTTCACCTTTTTTACATGTAAAGGCCGTCAACAACAACAGTAACAGTTGCCGACACTCTTTTTCAGGTGTCACGCTGCATTACAGACACGTGTCTCCAAAATCGTCTAAAATTAGCTCAACATCCAAAATGCATTGTCCCAATCCATCCATTCCCGCCGCCCGTACCCTGCGCTCACTGTGTGGATTGATAAATAAATATTAATAGATTATTTAGAACATTTTTCCCTGCCCCAAACAGTGACCAACGAGGCGCTGTGGCCGAATTACAGTGCTGCCGGCCATTTGCTGCAATGTTTCCAAATATAGAACGTCATCCAAACGACCCCTACCCAATCCATCCATTCCCGCCGCCCGTACCCTGCGCTCACTGTGT
>JAIUJM010000795.1:0-12319 GCA_026262225.1 Inosperma sp. D86 | reverse complement strand
CCCATAGAAGACGTGCCCAAGTTCCTGCAATTGCAGAACTATCACCAATCAAAGCTTCCCCCCATCACTCGCCCTTGCCATCACACATACATACCCATACACCCAACTCGAGCATCTCTGCATCCGCGAAGGCAAAAGAGAATATCTCCAATTTCAACAAGTTAGCTGCGACCATAACTGATCCAAAGAAGAATGCCAGAACACCATTTGGGGCTCTGAATGCCAATGGAACGAATACGCGACCAGCATTGGCGATGTCCAAAAGGCCTTCTGGTCACTCTTACGGTGCGAAGGCAATAAAAGTCCTCGGTGCAGCCAACGTAAATGGACCGAATGCAAGCTACACTGCTGATGCTTCATTTACCTCTGCTAGTACGGCTGACAAGAGCAAAGAGTCCGCAAATGTCAAGGACCGAGTTCGAGATTGGGAAAGGGAGAAAGAACGACTTAGAGAGATTGAGCGGTTGGAAGAGATGGAAAGACAGAGAGATGACTTGTATAAGCGACAAAAGAAAGAAAGGAAGACGAGAAAAGAAAAGGAGGAATTTGAGAAGAACGAGGATGAACCGCAACAAGACAAGGAAGAGCCCTTTGTTTCCACTCCGACAAGTACAGAGCAGGCGTATCAGCCTGCAGAGAAACGCCTGATAGATCGCAGGAGTGCATCACACTTACGCATCCAAGTTCCTAAACCTGCTTCATCCGAACAGGCCATCAACAACAATTCCGATGCTGGTCCCAGCAGAAGCAAACGGAAACCGAAGGACTTGGACTTCGATAAGGAGAACGTCTTTTCATCGGCTACCTCTCCTGTGTTGCCCATGTTCCGCACAGGCCCTCCTTTAACACAAGGTAAATTACATCCAACTTCATCGGAACCACTGTTCTGACATAGATCAATCATAGTGTTTAACATTTCTATGGATACCCCTCCGACAGCAGCTTCCCGCCATATAAAGGGCGCAAAGGGTAGTTTCAAACATAGCATCAAAGCATCCATTGGTAAGTTTTCGTCCGTCCCTCTGATTCTCTTCCGCTTTCACTTGAACTTCAATTTCCCCTGTCATTTTGCATTGGGATGGCTTGGTTACTGAACGCTTTCTCTTAGACAAAACCATTGAATTCTGCAAGTCCACTTCTATCACTTCTGGAAGGTCTACTCCTGCACGAGGCTTCTCATTTGACGTAATGAGGCCCACAATGAAGGAGAACAAAGGTAGCGACGAGAAGAAAGATGGACAAGAAGCTTGGGAGTTTGAGGAGCTGGCATCTTCTGAGAGTGAGTCGTTTGTCTTATTCCGAACAAATATTCTCTCCGCGATGGGACAATTTGGCAACGGAGCTGTCGTCTTGACTCGCAGCACTTTTCGATGGTTGAATGCGTGGATAATATATAATATGCCCCTTGTTCCTCTTGCAGAATTTGAACTATTGACGCTTAACGCTATGCCTTTATCTGTTACAGTTGTTTCTCCTTTGCCTGTTATCAGGAATGCGGCCGAGAGCGAGAAAATCGCCGCCGACGCCAGGATGGACCGCATAAACATCTGGATGCGGAATGCTGAGAGTAAGTTATCAATTTTAGCAAGGGCCATCTAATCACTTACCGTGATAATAGGAGTCCTTGAGGAAGCCAAACAGAACTTCGCATCTGCTTCTTTAAATAAAGATCTTCCGCTTCCACCCCTGCCACCCCCCATTCCGCGTCCACAACCACAGAGTAGGACATCCCGCCTGCCTCGTCGTGTTCTTGCTGCCAGCCAAATTTTCCAATCGGATGAGAACGGAAATATTACCCCCATGACCGACCAGTCCATGGTTTCCAACAATAATTCGGCTTTCCTGACTGCTCACGACATCGCCTTTCCTTCCACGCCCGCACCAGTCACCGCGAAGAGAACGACCGACACAACATGTACGCCGACCGAAAATTCTACGGAAGTGAACAAATTCCAGACTCCTGAAATTCATACGCCTTCAAGACAGAAACGTCGGGCAACCGTGTCGATTAGTTCTCCCATGCAAAATCGTCCAGATGCATCCCCGCAAAGGAGGGAAAAGTCGAAATCACAATCCAACTTATTGGATATGCACATCGTACCGATCGCCGACTTGGAAGCTGAGCTGAACAAGAGTAAGCCTTGATGGGTACAACATCTTCACTTTACGCTAATTGTTTCTTATAGCACCTCCTCCTAAACCCACCCTTCGCCTATCTCAAGTTATAGACCCAAAGTTATTTATTGCACCCCCGTTAGGCTTGTCCAGGGACAATTTGTTAGATTCTACCATGTCAGAGGCTCGCCAGCCATCCTTTGACGAACTTAATTCTTCTCCGTGTCACGTTGAACCCTACCCTCAACGTCAGAGCATGATACCAGTTCTCGATACACCAGCGCGGCACCGCCTCGAAGGCGTTTATGATCGCTTCTTGATGGCCACTTCAGGTGTCAAGCGTGTCGGGAAGGGATATCAATCCGACCATCTTGCGCCCGTATCGAGCAACAAAGGCAGTGGAGTCAACCTCGGGTTACGTCAACACAAGTCTCGAGCGTTTTACTCCACCCGTCGACCTATGCCACCTCCCGTGTCGAGTGATGACCTCCAACTGATGACTGCTTCAGTGGATGAGCTGGGTAACTGGTCCCATGTTGAAGAGACGCAAGAAGAAACAAAGGATCCGAATGTTGGTTTCGTTCGTAAGGCCATTATGCTCATGGTTCCGAAGGCGTCATCATCCAAGCGGATGTCCCGCATCGGTTGAATTTCCCGAATATTCCACTCGTACTTTCTTTTTGGCTTTTACTATCTATCTTTATGGGACTCGATCGGCCCATATCATTTTCCGTCTCTCTTAATTGTCTTTCCGTTCTTACTCACGCACTTTACATTATACTGCATCCCATCACACTGCGTCTTGACGCCTAACGCGCTCTTTTGAAGTATCTGACTTGGATGTCGATCGATTCCTCCCTACGTTCATCTGTTCATTTTTTTCATGTTGTCTTGCTCTCGATCTTCTTTATATTTTACAACGCATCTTGGTTCGTTTGCTATCGATGTTGCTTTCAAGTCTTGACGAGTTCACGCTTTTTTATGTCTTTTCTATTTTACTACGCCACGGATGTCCTTCATGAATCATGACTCGGTGTTCAAACAATGGATTTTGCTTTCTTTGGTTAACAAACTCGAGAACTATGTACCCCGCTTATTAGGACTCTCGTAGATTTATTCCTAGACGGCGGATTTAGAACTTTCTTTCAGAGATTGACAAGAAGGTCGAGAGGTAATATCCTTCCACCATCTGACAATAATTAAAATCAGTCAGAAGTTTGAATTTAATTCGAGTACATTACCTGACGACGTTTGGCCTCTTTTCATCCTCGAGAGGGTTTGGACCAACTCTCCAGAAGTTATAACCCAAAGGAATATGGTACAAGTCGGCAAGAGTGATCTCCTGGAAGAGCGAAAAGTGAATTCACGCGTAGCCAACAACGTATGCACTCACGTCACCAGCGAGATACTTTTGCTTGGAAAGTATCTTGTCATAAACGTCCAATTTTTGATCGAGTATCGCCATATTGGTATCAGCCACTGCCTTATCAGTCATCAGACCTTTGTACGGTTTAATAACCAGTTCGTTAAAGGCGTTGCCAGCGGGGGCAGCGAAGTTGGAGACTTCGATTGAGCAGGCTTGGTGGAAGAGAGCGTTTGCCTTGAGCTCGGTAGGAATGAGCTTGGTTCCTTGGTTGGCGTATTTCGTGGCAATGTAATGACAAATGGCACGACTTTCGTAAAGGATAAAACCATCATCGTCCTGAAGAAAAAATAATGACCTCAGTTTACTTCGAAGCGTGGTGGAATGTAAGACGCACGATACAAGGAATTTGGCCGAAAGGCTGTTTTTCAATATATCCTGGATTCTTGTGCTCACCCTTCATGAAATCAACAGGGTGAAGCTCGAAGGGGACTTGCTTCTCGTGAAGGACGATGACAACAAGATCTACACTGGTGGAGGGGAAACTACCGTAGAGTTTGAGTACCATG
Source organism: Inosperma sp. D86 (assembly GCA_026262225.1). Lineage (NCBI taxonomy): Eukaryota > Fungi > Basidiomycota > Agaricomycetes > Agaricales > Inocybaceae > Inosperma > Inosperma sp. D86. Next base: position 8,272 of record JAIUJM010000795.1, on the reverse strand, counting down.
ATGTTGATGATGGAGTGGCAGATGCTATAAGAAGTGCTTCCCTTTAACGGACCTTTATACCATTTTATATACACCAACACGGCAGGGCTGCGTCACCACAGACAAGATGGCTATCCACAGCATTACTAAAAATCCAGCAGAGTTGGCGCTCTTTACTAATCCTTCCCACCTAGAAGATGTGAATGCCATTCACTGGATTGATTATCACAAGGGCGTACAACTTAATTAAGCACAGGCTTAACGCCCACAGACCAATGAATTCAAATCCTGAGACGATTAACCCCAATCTGGCCAGACCAACGCATGGTCATGTTGTAGAAAACCATGCCGCATTAAGTAAATTTTGTTGAGACGAGATGATCTAGGACCGTAGTACAGACGCACTTGAGCAGAACAATAATGAGTAACCCCGAAAGGATCCCTGATGGCGTTCTCTGATCAATTGTTTCTATAAAAGGAATTTCGTCACGTCCATTGACATCGGCGTTGACGGAAACTACTTAATTCTTCTTCAGTCCTTTGTCTTGCCTTTTTCAATAGGCCTGATCTCCGTGATTATCCCTTTTGATTCCCCTCAACACCTTTAGCCAGTGCTATTCTTCAGGATTTTGACCTGCTCGGAGGTTGCAGTGAAATTTGTATTGTTTGCATCAAGCATTGCTGATTTTTGAAAATTTCTGCCTGCATTCATCCCTGTGTCTGAATCAGCAATTCTTTGAATTTTGCTATGCTATATAATAAGATCACATGCTATGCAATGGAATCCCCGGTTCTATAACACTACGGCACACTATGCACGACTACTAGGTAGTACTATGTAGTGCTGCATAGTATCCCATAGCATCCATTTTTGGCAGCGGAGCATGGCCGTACTGATGTGCCACCCCTAGTATAAAGTAGATTCTTAGGCTGGCTTCACCCCTTGTCTAATAGTGGTCATCAATGGTTGGCATTGCGAGTACTCTCGGTGTTTTCTTCGTTTGTGGGGTTGTGGCTGCAGCGTAAGGGGTCTATCTATGTTTCACTTAGGACAAAGGTGGCTAATCGTTTATTTAACCAATTCAGCTTCTCTTGCATTGTATCTGCTCAAGCATTTGTATACTTCCGGCGTTACCATGAAGACCCGTTGGCGCTAAAAATCGTTGTAAGAAACCTATAACTTTTTGTTCTATACTTGACTGATATTTTTACTTGTTAGGGTAGTATTATCTGGTATGTGCACCTCTCAGTCTGGGTGACATGTTCGAGTTGACTGCAAAATAGGGGAGTTGACCTCCTTCATACAACATCAGTCGTCATTGCACTCTGGAACTACCTCATTGCTCACTTTGGTCATCGTGATTATATCGATCACATCCCTTCGTCTCTAGTTGTAAGCATAGCAACCCAAGCCTGTTAAAGATTATCACTCATCACTGGCACAAATGGCTAGGTGGCTGTTACCCTTACTGTATGTTTTTCATATAGTCTCCATTAACGACATCTGAAAATTCCATTTCTAGGCAATCCTCACGTTTCTTGTGCACCTGTAAGATTGGCGTTTACTTGCTTTAAATTTTTTAATAACCGCCAAATAGATTCCTCACTTACCGTATATACAGATGTAAGCACTCACTTTGTTTTTATCCGTAAATACTGAAAATGTTGGCTTCTCTAGTGACTGGCAGCCATGTAGTCATCACATTACCTCTTGTAAGTCCCACATACCCGTGAAATGACCAGCTAACCTGGGGAATTAGTTCATGATTGGATGTGGTCGTCTCAGTGAGTGCTCTCTACCAGCCAATCTCGACGCTCCCAGTTTGCTGGATTGCTTACTCATTAACACCAGGTATTGCAATCTGTGAGTAGTGATCTTTTCGTGGAGGACTGCAGTAACATTCCCCCCATCGTTCAGTCACTGCAGCAAAAATGTGGGGCTTTTCAAAAATTTCCGATGTTCTTCCTAACATAAATGTAGGATCAAGCTACATAGCTTCGCTCGATTCGCACAGCTTTATACGGTAAATTCAATAGTTATCGATCAAGTTTTTGCATCTTATTAATATGATGCTAGTGGTCCATCATCTCGGGACTGGCGCTGTCATTCGGTCTCGATGTTTTCATAACTTCTCTGCTTTCTCTACTTCTGTTCAAAGTCCAGAAAAGAAATTCGAGGCAAGTTTTCGTTTTACTGTCAGATTATATAGAGATCAATGGTTGCCCCACAGCATGGGCCACATCGTGGACAAGTTGGTATGGTGGATGTTCGAAACTGGCGGGCTGACTTGGTAATTAAGTACCAGCTCTTGGCATACTTTGTCTTCCTTATAGCGTCTTCCAGCGCAGCTACCTTAACCTCGCTGATCTACGTCAGTCCTGCCTATCTGTTTTAAAGAGTGACTGGCATTCTTATCAATTTGCAGTGGCTAACAAGTAGATCCAACTTCACTTACGTGGGTGTGCAGTTTATCATCAGCAAATGTATGGGCACCACCCTTTTTTCCTCAACTTGTTGCTGATTATATCAATAGTCCACGCCTGTTCATTCTTTGCTATGTAAGGGCATCTACACCTTTTTGTACATATCCAGCTCACAGGTCCTATTCTACAAATAGATTGAATTCTCGACGATATCCAATGATTCAGCGATCAAGGGCTTTACCTGACGGTGACACAGATGTACTACATCCGGATTTACTTGCAGGCAAAGGGCCCTATTCTGTACGTCTCCCTCATCCAACAGCTAATTATTCGACCGATTGTCTTTCAGTGTATATTTGATCCACCAGTGACATATCCTAAAGAGGTACGAAGATCGTGCTAAAGGTTAATTTTCATTTATTGATTCTACTCGAGCTACGCATTAAGGTTGATAAGGTGACGGAACCCCAAATTGAATATCCTGGACCCAGCCTAGTGGCGTTCCCCCCTAGACTGGAGAGTTCTAGAGCAGCCACCGACATTGTACCTGAAGAGTTTCTCTCGTCTATTGAGTAATTGAAATTGAGCCAAACTTCTGGGTGTAACATGATGCACTGTTGACCCTCTTTCTAATGGACCATCATGTGGAAAGCCTAAGCTCCGTTCCCCAACAGATTCCATGGAAGGCCATGTTGCAAATGAATCAGGCGAAAGTGCTTTGGTCCAGACAGCATGCTGGTACATAAATTACTTTTTGGGAAATCCCGACAACTACTGATTATTCCGAAGCAATGAAGACGGGAAGCTGGAAGCTCAATTTGCGGAAGTTTGGATAAGAGATCGGAGATGACGTCAAGCGCCCATGGCCCATAAAGCTTTGAATTGAAGACCGTTTGCGAAGAGAGAAGCAAGACGATCGAGGAAAGGGTTCTACAAATATAACTTTATATCAAAGGAAAATCGAATGTTCTGATCGCGATAACGGCTTCGGATCCAGCAAGACAGAGCATTATTTCTGATTTTGCTTGATGCACAGAGTCACAGTACATGTCATTTGGTCATTCTGGTTCATCGAAAACTTATCAATGCAGCAGCCAAGGATAGTAGTTCTATAATAACCGATGATTGTGAATGCTCGACTCACTCTTCAGTAGTGTTGACGATTCAGAGCAGCAAGAATGGCAGGAAAGAAATCCGTCTTATGTGATTAACAAATTTTCGGGTTCAAGTACAACAACCGCATAGTGGGAAATTTTATCGAAGTATTGTACAAACAAAATTCTTGCCTCTTGTCCAATCATCTCGTCCTCAGGAACTGGGTTTGTTAGCCGGTTTGATAGCTTGCGCAGAAGGACGAGAGGAAATATCGTTCCACCATCTGGAAGGTAATCAGCCGAGAATTCGATTTGCGTACTAGAAAATTACCTGAGAACGTTGGGCCTCTTTTCATCCTCGAGAGGGTTGACGCCAGTCTTCGAGAGGGAGAAGCCCAAAGGAATATGGTAAAGGTCAGCCAGAGTGATTTCCTAGAAGAAAAAAAAAGGTAAGGTGAGTGACAGCCAGCTCAGAACGATATCTGCACCCACATCACCGGCAAGGTACTTTTGCTTTGCAAGTATCTTATCGTAGCCATCCAACTTCGCATTCAGAGTTGCAATATGGGCATCGAACACTGCCTTATCTGACGTCATACCCCTGAACGGCTTGACAACCACTTCGTAGAATGCCTTGCCCGCCGGGTCGTTGAAGTTGCATGTTTCAACCCAGCAAGCTTGATGGAAGAGGGCATTTGCCTTTGGCTCGGTGGGGATGAGCTTGTGTCCCTTGTCGGCGTATTTCATGGCCAAATAATGGCAGATGGCACGACTTTCATAGAGGATGAAACCGTCATCGTCCTGTAGGAATGATATCAGTTTGTTCAAGATGTCATGGAATATTGGACGCACGATGTACGGGACTTGACCGAAGGGGTGTTTCTTTATATATTCTGGAGCCTTGTGCTCACCCTTCGCGAAGTCAATGGGGCAAGACTCGTAAGGGACTTGCAATTCGTGAAGCACCACGATAACGCGTGCTACGTTGTTGGAGTAAGGGGCACCGTAGAGTTTGAGTACCATAGTATTGATGATGGAGTAAAGGTTACTGCAGCTGAGGAAGTGATTATCTTCAAGGACCTTTATATAAGTATGTCGCCACCAGATTATCAGCGATTCAGACGGCAAGGACGCGTCACCGGCTTTGGATGATGACGGAAGCTATGTTGATCAAGTGTTTAGAATCTAATGCAAAGTGGCCCTTCTAGGAAGTATTGTCGAAGATCTATCACCGAAAAATGGCAGAGAGTATTGAACGGGTTGCTGTGTATTACCAAGCACTTTGGAGATGAGGTTCAATTATTCCATGTAAGGCTGTCGAGCCGTGCATATGAAATCCTGAGCTGAGTAATCGATCCCAAGCGTCGCCACGTAGGAAATCTTTATCACACACCATTCATTTTCTGGTGTATATGTAGCAAGTTCGCAACAGAGATCGAGTCAGTCGGCAACCGTCGGCCCGGTGCAGTCATGTCAAGTGCTTTGATCTAGACAGCATGCTGGTACATAAATTACTTTTCGGGAATATATTTACTGAATTATTCGAGAGCAATGCAATATTGCTGGAGCGATCTTGCGAAGAGACAAGCAAGACAATCGAGGAAAGGGTTTTAAAAATTGTTGGTGTTAGAGAACAAATTGATAGAAACGAAAATAGAATGTTCTGGTCGAGACATCTAATCTTTTCAAATATGTTCCTTGCATACGGCAGAGGATTGAATTCTGGTACCAGTCAGTTCAGTCACCTGTTGATAACTTGCTTGATGCACAGAGTACATGTAATTTAGTTCATCACTAAGGAGTAATCGTTGATCGTCACACCAAAATTCTTGCCTCTTCTCGTCCTTAGAAACTGGGCTTATCATGACATTGTTTGATAGCTTGCCCTGAAAGCCGAGAGGAAAGTTCCTTCCACCATCTGAGGCTTAATCAGCCGAGAATTCGAATTGCGTATGACACAGCAAATTACCTAAGAACGCTGGGCCTCTTTCCATCCTCGAGAGGGTGAAGCCCACAGGTATATGGTAAAGGTCAGCAAGCGTGATTTCCTGGAAGAAAAAAAATAGTAAGGTGAGTGACAGCCAGCTCAGAACGATATCTGCACCCACATCACCAGCAAGATACTTTTGCTTTGCAAGTATCTTATCGTAGCCATCCAACTTCAAATTCAGAGTTGCAATATGGGGCATCAAGCAAGTTTGAAGCAAGTCTGATCAGACGTCATACCCTTGGACGGCTTGACAACCACTTCGTAGAATGCCTTGCTGCCCGGGTCATCGAAATTGCATGTTTCAACCCAGCAGGCTTGATGTTGAGGGCATCTGCCTTTGGGACGAGCTTGTGTCCCTTGTCGGCGTATTTCGTGGATGAGTAATAGCAGATAGCACGACTTTCATAGAGAAACCGTCATCGTCCTGTAGGAATGATATCAGTTTGTTCAAGATGGCATGGAATATCGGACGCACGATGCAGGGGGACCTGACCGAAGGGATGTTTCTCAGTATATTCTGGAGCCTTGTGCTCACCCTTTGCGAAGTCAATGGTGTGAAGCTCGAAAGGGACTTGCAATTGTGAAGGACCACGATAACACGTCCGGTGTTGGTGGAACAAGTTGGGCCGTAAAGTTTGAGTACCATAGTATTGATGATGGAGCAAAGGTTACTGCAGCTGAGGAAGTGATTCTCTTGAAGAACATTTATATATGTAGCCCTTTGACGTCCACACAATTAGATGCAAGGACGCATCCCAACTGTGGGTTCAAAGTCAGATTGTTATTCACAGGATGTGTCGATGAGGTATAGCAAAGTGACCCTTCTAGGACGCATTGTCGATGGTCTATCACCGACAACACTAAAATGACACAGAACTGGAAAATATCACCGCAAATTAAGTTTTGTGATGAGGTTCAATTATTCGATGTAAGGCTGTTGAGCAGTGCATATAAAATCCTAATCGATCCCGGTGTGTCGCCACGTAGAATTTTTGTCAGACGCCATTCTGTTCAAGTTTTTGGTGTAACATTAAGTAACGTTCCCAAAGAAGCCTTGACGGAGTTCGGCCCGATGCAGTTACCGAATTTGTTGAGCCAAACTTCTGGGCATCTCGTACAGTGAACCCTCATCCGAAATGGACGACCTTTTGGAAATCCCAAGTTCCGTTGCCCAGAAGAATCCCCTAGAAGGTATTTCAAATGACGACGATCAGTCAGACGAGGAAGGTGGTTTGGACTGGACAAAACTCTTGTTCGTATCGATTGCTACACATGAACTACTTTCCGTAAACAATCATTCATTTTCAGGCCATCCTCTGCCCGGCCAACTATACCGAAACGGGGTGAGAAGGAATATGAACCTCGAGTTGCTGGCGGAACAAATCTCCAGCTTCATATTCTCGATCGATCCAGAAATGCGATGTTCGAAACTTTACGGACTACGAGGTCTATTTCAAGGTTTTAGCCAGTTACATACGTCTTCTCATACTTATCTAATAAAAAAATCCTAGCAAGGCCATCAGCTATGCCATTTGGCACCCAGATATCTCGCGTGCAGAGGTCACTGTTGCTCGAGGAATTCATTTCGCGAATATGGGACATTCCGCACCGCGCTCTGTAGTCGCAGAGGATGGCTCAACGAAATTTCAGAAACGGCTGGAGCTTCTCCCAGAAGAGGCTATCTATTTAATTGAGCGAGGAGCGCTCTTCTGTTGGAAGAAGGTGGATTTGATTCTTGATCAAGTTCCGGGTTTGAACGACATCCAAGGATCTCCTATGTCTGTGCAGCAAGCATACAGCGAGATTATGAACACGGAAGACCTGACGTTAGAAAAATTTCAAGTACACGGTTTGAATATACTTCCCATTTTGATTATAACTAATCAGTCCCACTAGGTCTACTCATACCTCAGAAGACTTGGCTACGTCGTAACACGAGCAAATCCACCCGACCCACACTACCCTATCCCAACTAAAAAGGAGACTAGCCACTCACATCTTTCTTGGACCGCACGTATCACGTCACTTTTTACATCTTGGATATCAAGCACGTCGAACCTAATCTTGAATGTATTTCAGTGGTGGAGGCCATTCCGATCGTTATGTCACAACAAAACTTACTGTAAGCAATGTTATCCATATTCCGTGCATGAATTCGCTCTCAAACTCATGTTCCAGCTTCTGTATTCCATAGTTTAAGATTTATCCCCCCTGGACATAGCATTCCTCTGAAAAATACAAAGTCAACGATCAGCTCGCCGTACCGTATATTCTATAATATCTATAAACCTTCAACGCCGTTCAGGAAGTCTACCCCTCCACAACCTGATTTTCAACTCGTGGTAGTCAAGTGAGTGTTTCACTATTGGGCATTATGATCATTTTCTCTAACGCATGGTGGTTGCAGTGCCCGAACAACGCCAGTGCCCACAATACTGGAACTTACAAACTTGTTCGAAAATTTACCAGAAATCCATCCACAACCAAGGCGACCGCAACCACCCCACGGAGCGGTCAAAGGTGCTTCCGAACCAAACCACCCTCAGCCAGATGTCCAGGCAACAAAAACCACTTCGTTGTCAACTCTTGCTAATTATTTACGGCAACTTTTCCCATGGATTTTTCCACAGAAATTTGTCGATTCTTCTTCGAAGTCGTCAAGCATTGCTGGCAAGCCTAACCCATTTGCGGCCTTGAAAATGGGGAAGAAAATTATCATTATTGCAGCCGTTGACATGGGTAATATCAGCTTCTTCAGATTTGGCCAAGGCGAGTTCAGTGAGTG
>JAIUJM010000793.1:0-12338 GCA_026262225.1 Inosperma sp. D86 | reverse complement strand
CAGGAGAACGTTGGTATTTAGAGGCTTGACAAACCAAGGAATGTCTGAAGAGCAACAAGGGCCAGGAAGACCGCATTTGATGATATAGACCTCGTACAAGCATTATGCATTATGGCGGACGTTGGATTATGTCTCGGACCCTAAATATGATCATGTGGTCACCAATTAAATTGACAAGACCTATGATGACACACTCTTGAAGGAATATAACCTCGTACATGATCACCTTCAACCACTATAGATTCTCCCTCCGACTTTTACCAACCAGGTCACGTCCAGACACCTAACTTGGTAAAAAAGTAATGAAGGGTGTTCCCATCAATCCCTTCCACTACAAACCAGACCACCCTATTCATTGACAATTGAGACATTCGAGGTAATCAATGACTGGCTCAAGACAATCTGTGCAAATCCCAAAAGAACAAATCATCGCCATCCCACCAATCCCTCTCGGGAAAGAGATAGCAACAGTAGCAGAGATGGTTATGCACAAGTCCTCCGCACCAGCAGGAGCAGTCCATCCCTCCCAAGGCGGCTTGGTCATTGGCCCTCGACTCGGAATGATCAAGGCACCAGATGTGGCTTGACGCCATCGAGTATTTGCTTTATGTTGACGCAAGTCCAACAATTCAGATTCTAGAACGCACCATTTTGCCCGACCTTTGTATAACTTGACGGTCTCCCCACCGAACAATGACTGGATGACCTCACCACAAAGATCGAAGAAATGCATTTTCCCTCTGGTATCCACTTGGCACGGCTCTGTCCCTGTGAACAAGATACTGTCATCCCCTGGTACAACGACTTGGAAACAGACTAACAGAAATTATCACGGGTGGCAACAAGCCGCTAGGGTTTGAGCTCCAGTTGTCAGGGATCGACGAAGTCTAAACTGTGGTACGAGGTTTCTATCCTATTCTTGAATGGATCAAAATCAACCGAACGCGCACATAGGATGCTGGCGCGAATTTTCACTTCATCTGCTCGCATAAGTTCACTGACGAGCTCCGTACAGTTCAATAAGAGATTCAGAGCTCACCGGGACACATTTCCTACCAGGATATCACCAAAGAAGCGCTGATTACCACTGAATAATGAAGGACCCAATTCTTTCCTTAAAAGCAGCTTTTCGTACCATCCATTCCAAGGTTGACAGAGTTGTAAGGCATGGCGAGGATTGGATCCAAAATAAATAGTTGATTCTTTCAGGCATCCATATATGAGATCTCGTGGATGGCGACATAGGCTAGAAGGGCAGATAAGTCACAGACACGCAATGATATTACGAATCCGACGATGAAGATTTCACTCTCAGTCTACAGCACAGATACGAATTTGGATTCCTCTCTTTTTCCAACTACGGTTTGACCTGCGCGCTTTGGTGACGACGGTGCGACAATCTTGACCTATAGAACACGTATGAACCTTTGGGGGTTCAAACTTCTCATCAGCGACAACGAAGGTGACAATTTCCACCCACGGTCAAGAATTGATTTGAGTCGGCGCGATGATAGCAGAAATGTAATAAATACGAGGGTTTGGAATAAGAATGGGGAACCGTTGATCATGGACTCGACCAGTCCTGAAATTCTTGTGTTTGGGTCAGATCCGGCATGAGATGAAAGATAGGGATCCTACCAGTTCCTGGTAGAGCAGGAAATTAGACGTAAGCGGATTTTAGAGAGGTTTCTTGCAAACCCACACTCGTCTCTACCGCGCCCCTTTGGCTTGGAGATAAGAGAATCCTATACTTGTCCAAGCAATGTGCTCACCAAACCTGCGATCTATGTCATTCTGCCCCCTCGTCCACCCCTTGCAGACGCAAATGAGGGACACCTCTACCTCTCGCCCAACCATATTATTGGGGAAGGGAACCACTCATATGTATACAACGCTGAGTGGGAACTCTCCAACATCACCAGGCATATTGAGGTTTGGGAAACAAAGCCTAGCTGCACTCTCGTAACTGAGACGATCACAGAAAGCCTTAAAAATTCTAGCCTCGAAGGTATCAATGTTTGAGGCATTTTCATAGCCTTCTCGGGCTGAAAAACCATTCAAGTCACAGAAGTTGATGAGACCCTGTTGGTCAATGGTCATGGTGGCGCTTTTGAATGGTGCATTGTCGCATCTTATTCCTGCAGGTAGGGTGCATATACATGCAGATCAGCTCAGCAGATGACCATCGCCCAAGACAATCTTCGTCTGACGTTCTTCCGCCACTCCAAAACACGTTGAAATGCCGATGACTCCGAGTCGGGACCAACCTTCACATCGCGATCTGAGTTGGTTGCAGCATCCATTGCATGCGTCCTGGGACGAAAGTGTCGGACTTGTAGTGCTTTGCAATCATAAATTGTCAGATGCGGCCGTGAGCAGCGTTGTCTTTATGGAATATCGAGAACTGATTCAACTGAATCCGTTTTTGAATTGTTCATGTTTGTTCATGACACATGTATCATCAATCGGGTATGTCCGAAAGATTTTAAATTAGTTGCGTTGCGAAAACCATGAGGCATGAAGCATTTACAGTGCGTGAAACTCGCCAGTGACAGCGAATCTGCCATATGAACGGAGTTATAAGCCTCGTTGAGTGGAACCCCCTTCCCTCACCCTTTCCCATTTCCGAGATTTCCTATATTCTTGATGGACGAGTCTGAACCGTGTACTACGGAGAAAGGTGAGCGAACTGTCCCAGATCTCTTGATTTACCTCGGCCCTGAATCTAATAAAAGATAAAGATGCTAGCGATATCTCTACCAATGGCAAAGTATGTTGACCTTCGTCGCAGTCGAACAATGTACCTGACAAGTCCAAGACTTGCAACCACAAAATGAATGGCACAAATCTTGTTGTTTGCATTGACGGAACCTCGAACCAGTTCGGAGAGAAGGCGAGCTTTCTTTACAACTAATATGTATCACTCATCGCTAACTCGTGTGATAAGAATACAAACGTCATAGAATTGTACAATCTCATCCTCAAGGAAGACCCTGATAAGCAGAAAACCTGGTACAATAGCGGTATTGGCACGTATGCTCGGCCATCCTGGAAGTCACCCAGATACTACGGAAAGGTTTTATATCACCATATTGATCTAGTAATTGCCTGGTAGGCCCAGTACCTGATTTCTAATTTGTTCTCTCAATTTCGCCCTTACAGGGATTTTGAAAGAACTGTTTTGGGAGCATACCGCTGGCTCTCGGACAATTACAAGGCTGGAGACTGTATCTTCCTCTTTGGTGCATCGGAATGATTTATCCCTCATATGCTAAATCCTCATCGCTCTGTCAGGTTTTTCTCGGGGGGCGTACCAAGTCAGGGTACTCTCTGCCATGATTGACAAAGTACGATTCTTCATCGTTGTCGAGCGTAGAAAATGAACTCGCAAATTATAGGTCGGGCTGATCTATAAAGGGAACGAGATGCAGATCCCATTGTTGGTTTAACATTTACATCGCGTCCTCTAGGCTAATTGACAGTTCCAGTGCTTACCAGCTCTATGCAGACTCCAGCACTGATACCCCGACTGCAGTTGGATCGCACGGCGAAAAAGCAATCACCATGGTTCAACGGTTCAAAGATACATTCTCACACAAGAACGTAAAAGTCCATTTTGTGGGTGCATGGTACCTCATTTTTTCCATCCTCATCTCTTGTGCTGATTATCGATTATCGATTACCAGGGACACTGTCTCGTCCATAGGGCTTGCACGTGGCGCACGGATGCTTCCAGGGACTGTCGATGGCATGACGCATGTATGCTATTTCCGGCATGCGTTAGCACTCGATGAACGGAGGGTCAAGTTCCTGCCTGAATACGCTCATGGAGGGAGAGCAATAAAAGAGGAAACTCAAGATGCCAATAACAGGGATAGTCTGGTTACGCAGTCTTTGATTGGCTCTCCGCAGTCCAACGAGAAGAGCCCAATCAGTCATTCACACGTCGGGAAGAAGTTGCGCCCTCAGTCGTTGGAAGTTTGGTTTGCAGGGACGCACTCAGACATGTAAGTGCAGCTCATCAAGATGATTATAATTAGTAATATTCCATATTCAGAGGAGGCGGAAACGTACAGAACAAAGGAATGGATCGCAGTCGGCCGCCTCTACGGTGGATGGTTTTTGAAGCACAGGCTGTTGGTCTTTCCATGGCGCCATTTAACCGTGATTTGTCTCATGAAGAACTGATCGAGGTTCGCGAATCCCTGACGTGGCCTTGGTGGCTTCTCGAACTCCTTCCCATCAAACGGCTGTCTTTTACAAGGAAAGACGACGGAAAGCATCAGATTACTTATAAGTGAGCCTACTTGTCCTAATGTCAATGTAGTTTTTTAATCGTGTTGCGTTGAGTAGACCTCATCTTGGCTCGACCCGTAAAATCCACCCTGGCCAAAAAATCCACAGTTCCATTTTGTTATCCAAAACAAACTACAATCCAAAAGCACGACCTCCAGACAACGACATCGCATTCTGGAATAGCCTACGAATAGACTCAGATGAATATACCCAGCATAAGTGGGTCGAGTTTGATTTGTACGAACACGCGGCATCTGTCATGCACGACTTTATTGCCGACCCAGACATAACTTCACATACTTTGCGCAGTATAGCAGCATCAGGTAAGATTACTCCTTCGCAAATGTATATCAAAGCTTAAGGCTTTTAGGTGAAGGACGCCAAGCGTTGTACGAGAAAGCTATCGAGGCCTTGAAGCGAAACAACTTACCTCTTGACAAGAAGGCTCGGATAGTTGGAGTCTTAATTGATGCCATGCAAGAAAACCCTCGCTCCAATCCGCAGTTTAAGCGAAGCCCGCTGAACAAAATGCGACATGTGGTGGCCGACCTTTTGAATAGCCAGGAATATCAGAAGATTGCGAAAGAGTTTATTGCGCGTTTTACAGATCGTGAGTGAAATTATTCTCTTTCTTCATACAAGAGGGGGTTCTTACCGGACTTGAAGGCTGCGTAAATATTCTACAAGGGCACGAAGATCAAGTTAATTCAGTTGCCTTCTCTCCTAATGGAAAGCTCTTAGCGTCGGCCTCGGATGACTACACTGTTCGTATATGGTCTGTGGAGACATGGAAGCAACTCCACGAGCCCTCAGAACACCCACTCATGGTTTCTACCATTGCGTTCTTCCCTGATAGTCGCTATATAATCTCGGGATCGTGGGATATGGGCCTTTGTATCTGGGATGTCGAGACGGGAAGGCAAGTGGGGGAGCGATTAAATGGCCACGAGGATTGTGTCACGTCGGTTGTTGTTTCTCCAGACGGCAAGCAAATCGCCTCCTGCTCTCGTGACATGACAATTCGTATTTGGTGTGCAGAAACTAAGAGACCAATGGGTGGCCCATTACGCGGGCAGACCGGTAGTATCCAATCCATCGCTTTCTCTCCCGACGGAAACTGCGTAGCATCTGGTGCAAATGATAATACAACTTGGATCCGGGACCTGAGGACCGGGAAGCAGATAGGAAAACCACTCCAAGCGCACAAAGATTTGGTGACGTCTGTTTCATTTTCACCTGATGGACATCATATCGCCTCGGGTTCAGCTGATTTTACAATTCAAATCTTCGACCTACACTCTGGTGCGCCGGCAGGGGAGCCATTCCGGGGACACGAGGATGTCGTCCATTCGGTTGTCTTTTCTCCTGATGGGAAGCGACTAGCGTCAGGCTCATCGGACAAAACTGTTCGGATTTGGGATGTGGAAACGGGCAAGCAATTGGGTACGCCGTTGCAAGGACATGGTGGTGGGGTCCTCTCTGTTGCTTTCTCCCCTAACGGCGAGTGGATTGTGTCGGGGTCGAATGACTACATGATTCGTATTTGGGATGCAGGAGGATGAGTCAATGACTTGTCACAAGGTTATAAAATGACTTGTTGGCAGAGTAAATTATAATGTGTCTGCTTTTTGTCTATGCCATATAGCCCATATCGCTCGACTTCATCCCGAACACCAAATTAGGTTTCTATAGGAACTGGGACAAACATTTCCGAATGCATACTAACTAATGGAATACGTAAAGCAAGTAGAAAATGTACAGATATTAGAAACAAGTAATAAGCTCACCAGATCCCCCTGTTATTCACCAGCAGTGATGTATATATATTGTAACAGTGCCTATGAAACCTACTTGCGTGTCTTTGGTTTCCTCTTCCGCCATTTCCTCTCCGCCTTGAGCAGAGTACCATTGAGCTTCTCTGATTCCTCTTCCTGCATGCCCGTCTCTTTGACAAATTCATCTATCAGCCCCCGCATCTTCTCAGAATAGTCCAGCTGATTTTTGCGGATGAAACAAAATCCGACGGTATAAACGTTTTGGTAGATGGCGGCAAACCAACGATCCTTTTCCTCGCGCCATGGTCGTCGGAGGTAATATCCTTGGATAAGGTCACGCAACTTCGTTTGCGATTGTTCGTAGACTTCCCGATATTCGTCGCACAACCCCCGAACGGAAACGACACACCCGACGGCTCTTGGCTTTAGCTGATGCCTTCGGAAAGTCTCCCTGTTCTCTGGATTTTGCCACCACTCGTCTGGATCCTCTCGTCCTTCCAATCCCGTCATAATCGCAATAATTGGAACTTTCTCCCCGCAGATGACCTTGTTGAACAAATTCCAATTAGCCCTTGCATTCTCTTTCACCTTTCCGCGCATACAATAGATAAGCAAGCTGACGCCGTCGAGCTGCCGGATGAGAGTGTACAACTCGCGAATGGCCTTCCAATGGGGAACACGCCCTTGATCACCTTCGTTAAGACCAGCCGTATCATAGATAACAAAGGTGGTTCCCCTGACGACTGTTTCGTAGGCTTGGTTCTGAAAGGTACAACCAGCGGCCCCATCCGACACTTTGGCGACATCCTGGCCGACAAT
This sequence comes from Inosperma sp. D86, assembly GCA_026262225.1. Classification (NCBI taxonomy): domain Eukaryota; kingdom Fungi; phylum Basidiomycota; class Agaricomycetes; order Agaricales; family Inocybaceae; genus Inosperma; species Inosperma sp. D86. The sequence goes on along the minus strand of JAIUJM010000793.1, from coordinate 5,448 downwards.
CATGTTTACGAGAGAACTCTTTCCCGAACCAGCTTCTCCGAATAGGATAACGTTATGCTAGAGTTGAAAGGACTTTAACCTTTGCTTGCTAAGACAGTGTTCGACGCACCATTTGGCTGCCAGTTTGGAATAAGCCCCAATAACTTTGAACGATAGATGTTTGATATAATCTGCTTGTTTGTAGACGAGTGCCGAAGTGGGTAACGAGGTAAACTCAACAGAGCCCAAGCTTTATTGCGGTTGGCACTCCATATTGCCTCGAGACATCCTCATTGTCAATGTTTTCTTGAACCGAACTTTATTTAATCTGTAATCTAGAAACGGATTTGCCATACAATGCGGATGCGGCGTGTCCCACAATCGCGCGTCGTTTTCACTCGTGAAAACTTGATAATCGTAGATCTGGCATTTCGAGGCCGCTCTGAATTGCAAGTTGAAGACGTCACTAAACTTTCTGCATCAGTACATATTATATGGGGATATGAAGAGGAGACGCATTTCCAGATATATTTTGGGAGGGAACAAAATATTTTATATAACAAATCGTCTTCTAGTCATCCTTGTTGAGTAGGCCACGTTTCCGGAAGTGCTTTTCCGCTTTGAGTAGAGCATCGTCAAGTTTCTTGGCCTCGCTCTCGTCCATGTTTGTCGCTTTGATAAGTTCGGAAATCATTTCCCGCATTCTCGTCGTGTATTCGAGCCGGCTGCGGGAAAGGAAACAGAGCTTGGTGACGAAAATGTTGTGATAGATGTTGGCAAACCACTTATCCTTCTCCTCGCTCCAGGGATCGCGAAGGTAAGTTTTCGTGATAAGGTTTCGCAGCTTAGCTTGCGACTTGGCATAAATGCCCGCAAATTCTTTCCGGTTCCCCTGATACGAAACGATACACCCGATGTCCTTGGGTGCCATTCCGTTCTTCTTAAATACATTCCGATTATCTTCATCGCTCCGCCAGTCGTCTGGATCGTCATAGGTTTCCAGTCCGGTCATAATCGCAATAATCGGAACCTTCCCCCCACATATAACCTTGTTGAACAAGATCCAGTTGAAGGTCGTATTCTCCTTGATCCTTCCTTTCACGCAACAAACGAGCAAGCTGACTCCACTGAGCTGCCGAATGAGCATGTAAAGTCCTTGAATTGCTTGCCAATGCGGAACACGGCCTTCAGGACCTTCGTTGAGCCCGGCTGTGTCATAGATCCTAAAGGCGGTGTCACCGATGGTTGCATCGTAGGCTTCGTTCTGGGAGGTGCAACCTTGAGCACCGTCCGACACCTTGGCGACGGGCTTGCCCACAATCATGTTCACCAGGGAGCTCTTCCCCGAGCCTGCTTCACCAAAAAGAATGATGTTATGGGGGGGGGCCTGAAATAATAACGTAGTGAGTTCGTTATTAGCTTGAGTTCTTTTCGACGTACCGTCCCAAAGTTATAAATCTGGTCCCAAAGAAACATGTTAAATTATGCAATGAACGCTGGTTCTAACTTACCATGTATTTGTCGGCTTCCTTTTGGGCTTGGAGAGGCCACTCTGGCGGCATGCACCATCCTGTTGGCCGACAATGTTCCCTCACCAATTTCCACACCTTCTCAGCCGACTCTCCGTACGCCTTCATATATATATCGCCATTCCCCTTCCAGCTCGTAATGCAGGCGTGTCCGGCAAACGCCATGTTCATCTTTTTTATCGTCTTCTGGTTCTCGCGCCACCAGTCATTCATGTCGTGCTTTCCTTCAAGGCCCGTCACAACCAACACAATCGGTACCTCTCCCCTGCATATAATGCCCCAGAACAAGTCGTAATTGGCACGAATTATGTTGACAAGTCTTCCGCGGATGCAGTATACTAGGAGGTTGACGCTGTTGTCCTTGACCAAGTTCAAGAGATTCCCGAGAGCAGCCTGTGACGATACAGAACCCTGCTTGTCCTCATTGAGACCAGCCGTATCCCAGAACGTGTAGTAATTCTCGTCCCCGTATGAGATACGGTGGGATTCGCTGGAAAGCGTACATCCACTTGCATCGTCAGACACTTTGGCAACAGGACTTCTTGCTAACATGTTGATTACGGAGCTCTTTCCTGCACCTGTCTGGCCGAATAAGATGATGTTCCGAGTGATAGTGCGCCCTACATAGATGGATTTGCATGACTTTGTTCAGAAATGTGTTGAAGCTTACGGTTCTCCTCTGTCATTCTGCCAACAGGGTGTACGACTGTGCTTTTGGTAGCGAAATTTCTGAGTAGATCGAGGACGCGTTTTAGAGACGACACTTAAGTACAAAAGCATGCTGCAAGCACGAGGAGTCTTTACGTTCAGCCAATCCTGATGTATGAAGAAGTCTACAAACAAATGCAAATACAACCAATGTCCACCGTTCCATCGGTCTTCCAAACGAGCTAAGTGATCATTGCGTGTCCTACCATCTCCCGTTCCTTAACTGAACAATCCTCTCGCTTGCAGGTTGATCTGCTTTCTTGGTCAACACTCTTGCTGACACTGACCACGCACATCGCATCAGATTCATTGTGCAATGCAGTCACTGCGTGTGCATTCGTTTCGATGCCAGAACCTGTTTCACAGTAATAACACTGTGCGTTGTCCAGGTGGTACAGGGTATGACAGGCGACTCCTTGGGCTTTCATGTTCCCCCGTTTATTCTCCCATAGCGCTTGTCGCACCCTTTTAGTTGCCAGACGTACTGTCCTTTCCGAGCTGACGAGATGTTTGTCTGCTGTTTGTCCGTCTTGCAAAATCAACCAGTGCTATTTTCATTTACCAACTGATCGCCGGCTGGCACGTCGGGGTCAGCATGATAATCTTGTAGAAGTGATACAGAGAGGGTTTAGATTTCCCTCCAATCTATTGTCTGCGTGGCTATTTCCAGGACGATAAAATCCTTACCCGCTCCTCGTTTAACCGAACATCGTGATGCTACGAGAAGTTCTATCTTACTGCCCTTCTTTATCTTATTCGTTGCCTCCGGGTTGTTGCGTCACTCAAATAGCAGAAACTTTGATCGTCTATTTGACACACCTTTCTGATGGGATTTCCTGTCCATAAGTTAATCAGAGAATGCCTCTCAAGCGTATGACAAGGTGAATTTATCGGTATTGTTGTGTCCGAATGGCGATACGTTCCTATGTTATTATGGCTCAGGCATTGGCGAAATTGATTCGAGGTCTGTCGATCCGGCTGCGTCCCACAAACACGGAGCCTTATTGGAGACATGAACGGGCGAGCGAGTATATATAGAGCGTTACTGTCGTCCCTCTAGGGACCAAATATATCAAAGAAAACCAATACTGCCGTCGCGAATCTAGTTCGGACCGAATTTACGCTTCCTGAACTTCTTCTCCGCCTTTAGCAGTGTAGCTTCAAGCTCCTTGGAATCCTCCTGTTCCATGGCCGTCTCTTTGATATAGTCCGCGATCGTCTTCCGCATCTCCGTAGAGTACTCCACTCGTTTTCGGGTAGTGAAACAGAGGCCAGAGGAGAAAGTTTCCGCGTAGATGTTGGCAAACCATTTTTCCTTCTCCTGGCTCCATGGGACTGTTCGGTAATTTTCTAGGATGAGCCTCCGCAGCTTGGCTTGAGACCGGGCATAAAGGTCCACATATTCGTTGCGTCTCCCACAAAACGAAACGACGCATCCGACGGCTCTGGGATTCATCTTGTTCCTCCTGAACACACTCCGGTTATCTTCGTCCTTCCACCAATCATCTAGGTCGTCATATTTTTCCGATTCTAGTCCCGTCACGACCGCAATAATCGGAACTTTCTCCCCACATATAACCCTATTGAACAAAACCCAGTTGGCCCTTGCATTTTCCCTGACCCGTCCCCGCATACAATAAATAAGCAAGCTGACACCGTCGAGCTGTCGAATTAGGGTATAAAGAGCCTGTATTGCTTTCCAATGCGGAACACGGCCTTGGTCACCTTCGTTGAGCCCGGCCGTATCGTAAATGTTAAAGGTAGTGCCGCCAATGACCGCACTGTAGACTTGGTTCTGAAATGTACAGCCTTGGGCGGACCCGGACACCTTGGCGACGGGTTCTCCAACAAGCATGTTTACGAGCGAACTCTTTCCAGAGCCTGCTTCGCCAAAAAGGATGATGTTATGCATGAACACTGATGAAGCAGATATGTGAGTCTACCGTCTGAAGTTCCTTATCGACGTACATTGTTTCTAGGGACAAGAAATGCGCACTGCTGAATCGTTGGGACAGAGTTTCAGAGAAACAGAAGTTATGTGCTCTGACCCAGATACACGCCACTGGCACGTTGATGGCACAGAAGCGGTAAAAAATGATATTGTGTGTGGATCCGACCGGCTTCAAATACGCGATCACATCGCACCTTCTGAGATATGCCTCACATTTGGCACGTCTTGGGATATAATCGTCTACAGATCTGACAAATCTGACTTGAAACCTCAACGTGCACAACACGCACAACCTGACACACTGGGAAGTTTCCGTTCAATTTCCACTGCCAGATAGGACATACCATTTCTGTCGACGTGCAAAGCTTAAGCCGCAAAGATAGAAGTTTTCGAAAAATTAGATCGCCAATGAAAAATTAGCTAGTACATCAAAGTCTGAACAGCCATTATATAAGCTGCAGATCACGGTCTGTCCACCTACGAGGAAAGTCTTTAGAGATCAGAATGCGGGTTGAGAAAAATGGCAAAGTACAGTGAATCGTTGTCACCGCGTTGAAGATTCTATCTTCCCGAGCGGAAAAAGCGTAATAATTCCTGCAGAAATTTTTGTATCCCGTTTCCCGGCCGCGCATTGGAATATTTCTTCTCATATGCCTTTACCGCTTGCTCGGGCCACCACGGCGGCATACGCCAGGATTCTCGTCTGCAATGTCCACTTACCAGTTCCCTCACCTTCTCAGCCGACTCTTCATACTCCTTCTCATACATATTGTTCCTCCCCTTCCAGCTCGTAATGCAGGCGTATCCATCAAATGACATGTCCATATTCTTGATCGTCCTCTGGTTCTTGCCACCAATCATCCATGTCGTCTTCTCCTTCTAGCCCCGTTACAACCAATACGATTGGTACCTCCTTCCTGCATATAGTACCAAAGAACAAGTCGTAGTTGACGCTAGCTATTTTCGTAAGTCTTTCGGCGCGCATGCAGTAAATAAGGAGGTTGACGCCCTGGGTCTTGACCAAGCTCAGAAGATCAAGAACAGCCTCTTGTGGGGACACAGTGCCGTCTTCGGATTCATTCAGGCCAGCCGTATCCCAGAATGTGTAGTGATTTTCGTTCCCAAACGAGATGTTGTAGGCTTGATTGGAGAGTGTACAGTCGGAAAAATCCCCAGTCCCCGATCAGGCCTTGGGGAGGAAACGGAACAGAAAAGCCTGTATCAGGCATACCGAGTAGCCTTATCTGGTCCGATTCGGGTGTATAACTTACCCTCAGTCCC